>SJYT01063054.1:602213-626408 GCA_006410635.1 Cephalophus harveyi
AAAAAATGGAATTTTTATTTCATAAAAAAGCTAGAGTTTGTTATGACATTTAAGTGCCTCTGAATAACCAAATAAATGACCTATATGAAATAAAACATTCATTCTTTAAAACTGATTTTTTTTTGGTTTGACCTTGAGGTGACAGTCATATCAAATTTTCTAACTTTATCAAGTAGAATGCTATTGGTCTTAGACTCTATTTAAAACCACAAAATCTTTCCTCCAGGTGATAGGAGAAATAGCATTTCTAGTAAACAGATATTAACCCTTTGCCTAATGAGATTAATTTGTTTCCCTTGGGTTTCATATCTATCCAGAATGATATCTTTTCAGAGGATTTCTGCTTTATCAGAGATGGCAGACAAACATTTAATCACCCCCTCACCTCTGTTCCTTTCTCCTGACCTGTTTCCTAAAAGGGAAGACCTGGTTGCTGAGCAACAGACTGCTCTGAAGAGCACACAGCACTCCACCTCCTTCACTTGGTAAGAGGCAGGTAGTGCAAAGCTAACCTAACCAAGGCGTGGACACCAGGAAGGGGATTGGGTTGGGTCTCCTTTCCCCAGCAATGACAGTATCGTAGTCAGTTGTGGAGTCCAGCAGCCATATAATTGCACAGCTGCAAAATATCAAATTCCTTTGTAAGAAGTTACTAAATTAGAGTGAACTAAATGTTTAAGTGCTAAAAATAACCAGCTTGTCTCAGAACATGTAATAAATCAAAAAGTACTGTTTAGTTTCTAGACAATAACTTCTGTTTTCTCATGTGGGTTAGATCAGAAAACAGAGCAATATCTTATTTATGCAATTTATTTACTTATTAATCTATCTATGTGTCTGTCTATATACTTATCTATGTTGGATGGGATATTTTGACATATTAATAAATACACATAATTAATTTCACCTAAAGGCTATTCATTAGATTTTTCCCTGACTTCAACTGTACTGTCCTGTATTTACATAGTTGATTTTAAATTGAAAATTCACTTAGTATTCCAGAAATTAAGATATTTCTTGTTGCTTTCTATGAACAAGAGTAGCCAAGTCTGCATAGTCTCTAAATCTTTAAAATTTCAGCATATTTTTGTCATCAGACATGAGTTCCCAGCTCTTCAGTAAATTTGCTACTCTGTCCAAACTTTTAAGCAAATCAATAAGACTCAATAAACTTGATTTTTGCTCTATTTCAGGACTAAAATGAGGCACAATTTCATAAAAGATATGTTTAGTCTCTTTATTGAAAGCAAAAACTCTGAGGAAAACCTTAAATAGGCTAAACATCAATAATGTTTTAAAAAGTTATGAGAACCTTGCAAAAGTGCTATACATTTCCCCCAAATAATGACCTTTGCAGCAACATGGATGGACCCAGAAATCACCATGCTAAGGGAAGTGAGTCAAAGACAAGTAACTATCACATGACATATCACTTATATGTGGAATCCTAAAAAAATGATCCAAATTAACTTCTTAACAAAACAGAAGCAGACTCACAGACCCACAATACAAATTATGGTTAACAAAGGGGTGGAGGGATATATTAGGAGTTTGGGATTTACAGATATATACCACTATATATAAAACTGAAAAATAACAAAGACCTGCTGTAGAGCACAGGGAACTAACCCTATTCAGTATTCTATAATAACTTGTAATGGAAAGAATGTGAAAAAGAATAGATGTATATACAACGGAGTCACTTTGCTGCACACCTGAAACTAATACAACACTGTAAATGAACTACACTTCAATAAAAATATAAATAAATAAAAACAAAAAAAATACAAATCCAAAAATAAAAGTGCTCTATTAAAGTAACTAAAAGGATGAATTCTTTCCACTGATATTTACTGAAGCACAAACCAGTCCTCTAAATCACTGGATTCAGCTTTGTTAGAAGCAGCCACAGTCTGGCACATGCAGCCTTGTAAAGCTGATGGACGTACACTTATTTTTTAAAAACCTGTGTGCCTATTATGCTTCCTGCACTGTTTAGGTGCTGAGGATATAGCAGTAGACAGATGTAATCTTAACTCTCAACTGCAGCTGGACGATGCAAACAATGAGCGAAGACATTCAGCTGGTGAACAGTTCCATGAACATAAAGAAGGAAGGAAGGAAGCAAAGTAACAGGTGATCGTGACAGACAGCTGACCGTGCAGGTGGAGAAGGGGGGATGGTTTACAAAGGTGACGCTCACTGCTATTAAGTAAAAAGTTTGACTCCACCTTTGATGACTCATCATGGATGACATTTAGGCCCTGGTTCTCCCCCTTTCCCCCTACCCCACATCTGGGAAACCAATAAGAAAGCCTGTGGTCTCCATCATATAGGTCTCCATCAGTTTAGAGTCCAAACTTGCGAGCCCCCACCCTGCCTGGGAACTCTCACCTCACCTACCCTCTAACCTCAAGAAAAATCAAAGCCATGTGCCTCCCCCAGCACCCAAGCCACTTGCAGATCCCCTTGGCAGCCCGCCCTGCATCCTGCAGAGATCCTCTTTATATGAGTGGCACACCTCTTCACACCCTTGCAGTGTATGTGCGGTCTCATCAGTCTCGACATTCAGACCAGATTCTGGGTGGGGCGATGAATCCCACCCTCCTCGGGGCAACAGTACAGCAATGACACAGAGTTTCCAGTGAGCTCGAGGAATTTACAACTTTCAGAGAAATGAATGGACCACTGTACATGAACGATCCCATCATTAACTGTTTAGTAGTTACTAGTGAGGCTGTGAAAAGCGAAAGTATTAGTCATGTCCGAATCTTTGCAACCCCACGGGTTGTAGCCGGCCAGGCTCCCCTGATCCCTGGAACTCTCCAAGCAAGAATACTGAAGTGGGGTGTAAAAACTCTGAGGAAAACCTTAAATAGGCTAAACATCAATAATGTTTTAAAAAGTTATGAGAACCTTGCAAAAGTGCTATACATTTCCCCCAAATAATGACCTTTGCAGCAACATGGATGGACCCAGAAATCACCATGCTAAGGGAAGTGAGTCAAAGACAAGTAACTATCACATGACATATCACTTATATGTGGAATCCTAAAAAAATGATCCAAATTAACTTCTTAACAAAACAGAAGCAGACTCACAGACCCACAATACAAATTATGGTTAACAAAGGGGTGGAGGGATATATTAGGAGTTTGGGATTTACAGATATATACCACTATATATAAAACTGAAAAATAACAAAGACCTGCTGTAGAGCACAGGGAACTAACCCTATTCAGTATTCTATAATAACTTGTAATGGAAAGAATGTGAAAAAGAATAGATGTATATACAACGGAGTCACTTTGCTGCACACCTGAAACTAATACAACACTGTAAATGAACTACACTTCAATAAAAATATAAATAAATAAAAACAAAAAAAATACAAATCCAAAAATAAAAGTGCTCTATTAAAGTAACTAAAAGGATGAATTCTTTCCACTGATATTTACTGAAGCACAAACCAGTCCTCTAAACCACTGGATTCAACTTTGTTAGAAGCAGCCACAGTCTGGCACATGCAGCCTTGTAAAGCTGATGGACGTACACTTATTTTTTAAAAACCTGTGTGCCTATTATGCTTCCTGCACTGTTTAGGTGCTGAGGATATAGCAGTAGACAGATGTAATCTTAACTCTCAACTGCAGCTGGACGATGCAAACAATGAGCGAAGACATTCAGCTGGTGAACAGTTCCATGAACATAAAGAAGGAAGGAAGGAAGCAAAGTAACAGGTGATCGTGACAGACAGCTGACCGTGCAGGTGGAGAAGGGGGGATGGTTTACAAAGGTGACGCTCACTGCTATTAAGTAAAAAGTTTGACTCCACCTTTGATGACTCATCATGGATGACATTTAGGCCCTGGTTCTCCCCCTTTCCCCCTACCCCACATCTGGGAAACCAATAAGAAAGCCTGTGGTCTCCATCATATAGGTCTCCATCAGTTTAGAGTCCAAACTTGCGAGCCCCCACCCTGCCTGGGAACTCTCACCTCACCTACCCTCTAACCTCAAGAAAAATCAAAGCCATGTGCCTCCCCCAGCACCCAAGCCACTTGCAGATCCCCTTGGCAGCCCGCCCTGCATCCTGCAGAGATCCTCTTTATATGAGTGGCACACCTCTTCACACCCTTGCAGTGTATGTGCGGTCTCATCAGTCTCGACATTCAGACCAGATTCTGGGTGGGGCGATGAATCCCACCCTCCTCGGGGCAACAGTACAGCAATGACACAGAGTTTCCAGTGAGCTCGAGGAATTTACAACTTTCAGAGAAATGAATGGACCACTGTACATGAACGATCCCATCATTAACTGTTTAGTAGTTACTAGTGAGGCTGTGAAAAGCGAAAGTATTAGTCATGTCCGAATCTTTGCAACCCCACGGGTTGTAGCCGGCCAGGCTCCCCTGATCCCTGGAACTCTCCAAGCAAGAATACTGAAGTGGGGTGCCATTCCCCTCTCCAGGGATCAAATAGTTACCTAAAGAGTACCATTAAACAAAAAGGACACACATAGAAAGGTCTAGAAACTCAATTGAGAACAGATAGTGTGTCATAAACTCTACCTACATCTTCACATTTGTTGCAATTTCTTGTAAACCCGTTAAAGTTTTTGTAAAATAATGCTAAGTAAATAAATAGATGTACTGGCTTATTCAAACAAAACATTCATATGAATATTCACCCCAGTGACAAGAAATTCCTGAGGCAAGAGCACAAAATTGCAAACATTTATTCCAGATGCAAAACATCTTGCTCTAATCTAGGTGCTATCTACCTTTAGGGCTTCCGCAAGTTTGATCCCAGAGTCAGGAAGATCCTCTGGAGAAGGGCATGGCAACCCACTCCAGTATTCTTGGCTGGAGAATCCCATGGACAGAGGAGACTGGCAGGCTACAATCCATGGGGTGGCAGAGTCAGACACTACTGAAGCAACCCAGCATGCACACAGTCTACCTTTAGCTTTGCCCTATGAAGGGTGTAAATCTCCACACTACTGAGAAGGCCCAATGCCCCTTCCACTCCAAGTGCAGAGCGGTGTGCAGAGCAGTGGGACTGAGATTTCAGGAAGAAGATGGGAACCGGAGATGGGTGAGGGTGAGCAGGGGACCCAGGAGCATCACTGCTCCAGGAACAGGTGGCCGTTCCATCCAGGGTCACTCTGGGGGACAGAGCAAATATTTGAAACCTCAGTTCCCAAGTCTAAACATCAAGAGTATTTCCTGAGTAATTTCATATTATATAAAACAAATTGACCTCTTTATCTCTAGAAGCTGCAAATTGCAGCTATTTCAAGAGAAGATACATAGGTGAATAGTTTAGCCTGAGGTAAGCATTTCATGCATTTTGTTAAAGCAAAATCAAAGTTCTAAAATAAGAAATAATAGGAGAGAGAAATGTGGCAGAGCCACTGGGAATTGCCCCTGATCCCTCATGTAATTGAACAGCCTGGATAAAAACCCAACCACATATTACTTATCCTGTCACAACTGTCTAGGCACCTTTCAAAACAAAATGAATATTCCCTAATATTATTCACCTTTTTCTGCCACTTTATTCTGATTTAATACTTTCAGTATTTTTCAGGCATCTTACCTGTATCCAGCGCTTTCTTAACTTGAAAACAGACTCAGCATTATGGTGTTCTAAAGAGGTTTGAGGAGAAGGCAACGGCAACCCACTCCAGTACTCTTGCCTGGAAAATCCCATGGATGGAGGAGCCTGGTGGGCTGCAGTGCATAGGGTTGCGAAGTCGGATACGACTGAGTGACTTCACTTTGACTTTTTCACTTTCATGCATTGGAGAAGGAAACAGCAACCCACTCCAGTGTTCTTGCCTGGAGAATCCCAGGGATGGGGGACCCTGGTGGGCTGCCACCTATGGGGTCACATAGAGTCGGACACGACTGAAGCGACTTAGCAGCAGCAGCAGCAGCAGCAAAGAGGTTTGAATACTGAAAATAATTATACCCCAAACCATAACTATTTTAACATACAATAATTGCAAAAACAGGAATCCAGTAAAAAAAAATTATGTTTATTTGCTTGGTTTCACAAGATGAGGGTGAATTTATTTGCTTTTTTTCTTCCCATATTCAGAGTAAAAAGTAACTCCCCAATTATATCAATTCCAAAATCGTCAAAGAATCTAGAGACAGGACCTCCCTGTTGGGCCAGTGGATAAGAATCAGCCTGCCAGTGCAGGGGACACAGGTTGATCCCTGGCTGGGGAAGATCCCACACGTCATGTGCAACCACTACTGAAGCCTGCGTGCCTGGAGCCTACGCTCTGCAACAAGAGAAGCCACTGCAATGAGAAGCCTGCACAACAGTAACTAGGGAGTAGCCCCCACCTGCCGCAACTAGAGAAAAGGCACACAGCAACAAATATCCTGCACAGCCAAAAATAAGTAAACAAATATTAAAAAAAAAAACTAGAGACAGAGCATGCTTTGGGGTTCAGTTTTTTACCATGTGACCTGAAACTAAGAGAAAGTTTCAGATTATGAACTTAGAATTTCTTTTTTTTTTAATTTTACTTTATTTTACTTTACAGTACTATACTGGTTTTGCCTTACATCCACATGAGTCCGCCATGGGTGTACACGTGTTCCCAATCCTGAACCCCCCCTCCCACCTCCCTTCCCATACCATCTCTCTGGGTCATCCCAGTGTACCAGCCCCAAGCATCCTATATCCTGCATCGAACCCAGACTGGCGATTCATTTGTTATCTTATTTGAATCAAGACAGGCTCCTATATCACTTCAAACTCCATTCATTTTGTTCTTTTTTTTTTTTTTTTTTTTCTGGTCCAAGCAACAAGAAAACAGCACAGTTAAAAAAAATTAGTTTAAAATATGAAGTCGCAGCAAGGAAAAACTACATGAAATCTCCCTCTTTCCTTTATCAGACTTGCTTAAATAACTGGAAGTACAAGGCAATTAAAAATCTAAATTGGAATGTTGACATCATGGGGAATTATCTCCTCTGTAGTGAAGCTGCTAAGATGCTTTGTCTTATTGTTCCATTTTAAAATCGGAAAATCCTGATGTGGGCTCTTATTTTTCACAATGCCTTCTTTATTGAATATTACTGTGCCTTTCAAAGAAATAATTAGAATACGGTGTTAAAACTTCAATATGTCACTGTTATTTTGACCTTATGGAAGAGCTTGAATTTTTTTGCTTTCTTTGTTTCATGGAAATATTATTTTCAACAGTGTGTAGTCTATTACTGTATTATATAATCTTTCAAGAAATTTGGGGGGGAAATTTTTAATTTGGGGAGAAATAAAAGATATGAATCAGAAAATTAAAGTAGGCAAGTACTTTCAGAGTTAGAGTGAAAATTAGCCTCATGGTAGCTCTCAGTACAACTCCCTAGTCTTCTGAGCTTCATCTCCAGCTGAGCACCTGAGTCATCAGTAAACATGGAATAAATTATCATGAAGTTAGTCATATCTGTGAAGTGATACATATAAATGTTTCTATAAAACTGTGAATACAAATAAAAGAACAATAATTATTACTCTGACTTCTAATACTACTGCTATTACAAACTCTATCAATTGTCTAATAATTTACTCATCAGATGAGTTCTGGTCTGTTTGCGTAAGACTGTCTAATACCACTCTGAACAGAGTCTTTACAACAGAAAGCTCCCATAGTACCTACATGATACAGATACACCTATAGTGACAGCCTCCATTTGGTTTTCAGTAATCATCTCAAGCAACTCTTACACACATTATATTATGACAACACATTAAATTATGACAACATAAACAATGATCACAAATGACACACAAAAGGAAGATGTAGCACAAACGAGCACTCGTATCTGGGTGACCATCTCTTTCCAGCCAGGATGAATTGCTGAGAACAGGAGTCAATGAATGAAGTATAGAAAACTCAGTCAATGGGGAGTTCAGGCCAACAAGTCTTCAAGGAATAGATCCTGCTCCTGTGATCAGTCAGTGTGCTGAATTCCCACAAATTTCCTTTACCTCACATTTCGTTAGAATGTATTCTAAGAATAAAGTGAGATCATTACATAAAGTTGTGAGACTTGTTAAATAATCTAACATTTTGAGACACACACGTTCTTCCCACGATCAGGTGTTACTACTATGGAAGTTGACTAAGTAGAATGCTGCACCGTAAGACCATGAGCTGCAAGCAAACTGATATGAAGAGGTTTTTCCTATAATATAAAAATCCTTCAAGGAGAAATTCAGATTATATTTTAAAAATTCTCTCTTTCTTTAAGCTAAAGAACTAAAACAACAAATCTGAATTTGAAAGAAAATAAATTTTTCAGTAGCAGTTTATTAATGTAAGGCTTCATCACAGTGTGTAGGCACAGAACATCCATGATCATCCATAATGCATGTACACCCTGCTTATTTAAAACAGATAGCCAACAAGGACCTACTTTACAGCACAGGGAACTCTGGTCAGTATTCTATAGTAATCGAAATGGGAAAAGAATGTGAAAAAGAATGTATATGTGAATAGGTATAACTGAAGCACTTTGCTGTAGGCCTGCAACTAACACATCGCAATCAACTCCAATATAAAATAAAAAAAATTTTTTTTAATTGTCATCTTTCACAGATGGCCAAAGACACATGGAAAAGATGCTCAACTTGCTAATAGTCAGGGAAATGCAAATCAAAACCACAATGAGTTATCACCTCACACTTGTCAGAATGGCTATTATCAAGAAGAATACAAATAAACAAAGGCTGATGAGGATATAGTGAAAAGGGAACATTCATATGCTGTTGGTGGGAATGTAAATCAGTGCAGTCACTCTGGAAAACAGTATGGGGATTTCTCAAAAGACTGAAAATAAGAACTACCATCTGACCAGCAATTCTACTTCTGGGTATATATCAAAAAAAAAAAAAAAACAACCCACTAACTCAAAAAGATACAATGTTAATAGTAGCATTATTTACAATTGCTAAAATATAGAAGCAACCTAAGTATACAGCAACAGATGAGAAGATAAAGAAGGTGCAGTATACACACACACACACACACACACACACACACATATATAATGGAATACTACTCAGCCATAAAAAATAATGATATTTTGTCAATTGCAGCAACTTGGATGGACTTGGAGAGCATTTTGCTAACTGAAATAAGTTGACAGATAAATGCTATGTAATATCACTTACATGTAGAATCTTAAAAAATACAACAGATTAGTGAATAAAACAAAAAAGAAGCAGACTCACAGATACAGAGAAGAAACTAGCAGTTATCAGTGGGGAGAAGGAAGAGGTAAAAATGAAAAAGAGGTTGTTATGAGATTATGTAAATCATAATGAGATTATGTGATGCTTTTGAAAATTGTAAAGCACTATAGAATTTAAATAATCTTTTATTCAATTAAAAAATAAAAAGATATATCAAAAAAAGTACTTGTCTTTCAAGCATGATCACATTCAGCATTCAACACTTATTAAGCAGTCACTTAAAACTAATTTTGGAAATTAAAGTAAATTAAATTAAAATTTAATTAAAATTAAATTAATTTTGGAAATTAATCCCAAGTCATCATATCTTTCATTCTAATACCTATTTTATTTTAAACAGTTTAGAATATTACCTGTCTCTTATACACATCTAGATGTGTATAAGAGACAGTTACTTATCCTGTCACAACTGTCTAGGCACCTTTCAAAACAAAATGAATATTCCCTAATATTATTCACCTTTTTCTGCCACTTTATTCTGATTTAATACTTTCAGTATTTTTCAGGCATCTTACCTGTATCCAGCGCTTTCTTAACTTGAAAACAGACTCAGCATTATGGTGTTCTAAAGAGGTTTGAGGAGAAGGCAACGGCAACCCACTCCAGTACTCTTGCCTGGAAAATCCCATGGATGGAGGAGCCTGGTGGGCTGCAGTGCATAGGGTTGCGAAGTCGGATACGACTGAGTGACTTCACTTTGACTTTTTCACTTTCATGCATTGGAGAAGGAAACAGCAACCCACTCCAGTGTTCTTGCCTGGAGAATCCCAGGGATGGGGGACCCTGGTGGGCTGCCACCTATGGGGTCACATAGAGTCGGACACGACTGAAGCGACTTAGCAGCAGCAGCAGCAGCAGCAAAGAGGTTTGAATACTGAAAATAATTATACCCCAAACCATAACTATTTTAACATACAATAATTGCAAAAACAGGAATCCAGTAAAAAAAAATTATGTTTATTTGCTTGGTTTCACAAGATGAGGGTGAATTTATTTGCTTTTTTTCTTCCCATATTCAGAGTAAAAAGTAACTCCCCAATTATATCAATTCCAAAATCGTCAAAGAATCTAGAGACAGGACCTCCCTGTTGGGCCAGTGGATAAGAATCAGCCTGCCAGTGCAGGGGACACAGGTTGATCCCTGGCTGGGGAAGATCCCACACGTCATGTGCAACCACTACTGAAGCCTGCGTGCCTGGAGCCTACGCTCTGCAACAAGAGAAGCCACTGCAATGAGAAGCCTGCACAACAGTAACTAGGGAGTAGCCCCCACCTGCCGCAACTAGAGAAAAGGCACACAGCAACAAATATCCTGCACAGCCAAAAATAAGTAAACAAATATTAAAAAAAAAAACTAGAGACAGAGCATGCTTTGGGGTTCAGTTTTTTACCATGTGACCTGAAACTAAGAGAAAGTTTCAGATTATGAACTTAGAATTTCTTTTTTTTTTAATTTTACTTTATTTTACTTTACAGTACTATACTGGTTTTGCCTTACATCCACATGAGTCCGCCATGGGTGTACACGTGTTCCCAATCCTGAACCCCCCCTCCCACCTCCCTTCCCATACCATCTCTCTGGGTCATCCCAGTGTACCAGCCCCAAGCATCCTATATCCTGCATCGAACCCAGACTGGCGATTCATTTGTTATCTTATTTGAATCAAGACAGGCTCCTATATCACTTCAAACTCCATTCATTTTGTTCTTTTTTTTTTTTTTTCTGGTCCAAGCAACAAGAAAACAGCACAGTTAAAAAAAATTAGTTTAAAATATGAAGTCGCAGCAAGGAAAAACTACATGAAATCTCCCTCTTTCCTTTATCAGACTTGCTTAAATAACTGGAAGTACAAGGCAATTAAAAATCTAAATTGGAATGTTGACATCATGGGGAATTATCTCCTCTGTAGTGAAGCTGCTAAGATGCTTTGTCTTATTGTTCCATTTTAAAATCTGAAAATCCTGATGTGGGCTCTTATTTTTCACAATGCCTTCTTTATTGAATATTACTGTGCCTTTCAAAGAAATAATTAGAATACGGTGTTAAAACTTCAATATGTCACTGTTATTTTGACCTTATGGAAGAGCTTGAATTTTTTTGCTTTCTTTGTTTCATGGAAATATTATTTTCAACAGTGTGTAGTCTATTACTGTATTATATAATCTTTCAAGAAATTTGGGGGGGAAATTTTTAATTTGGGGAGAAATAAAAGATATGAATCAGAAAATTAAAGTAGGCAAGTACTTTCAGAGTTAGAGTGAAAATTAGCCTCATGGTAGCTCTCAGTACAACTCCCTAGTCTTCTGAGCTTCATCTCCAGCTGAGCACCTGAGTCATCAGTAAACATGGAATAAATTATCATGAAGTTAGTCATATCTGTGAAGTGATACATATAAATGTTTCTATAAAACTGTGAATACAAATAAAAGAACAATAATTATTACTCTGACTTCTAATACTACTGCTATTACAAACTCTATCAATTGTCTAATAATTTACTCATCAGATGAGTTCTGGTCTGTTTGCGTAAGACTGTCTAATACCACTCTGAACAGAGTCTTTACAACAGAAAGCTCCCATAGTACCTACATGATACAGATACACCTATAGTGACAGCCTCCATTTGGTTTTCAGTAATCATCTCAAGCAACTCTTACACACATTATATTATGACAACACATTAAATTATGACAACATAAACAATGATCACAAATGACACACAAAAGGAAGATGTAGCACAAACGAGCACTCGTATCTGGGTGACCATCTCTTTCCAGCCAGGATGAATTGCTGAGAACAGGAGTCAATGAATGAAGTATAGAAAACTCAGTCAATGGGGAGTTCAGGCCAACAAGTCTTCAAGGAATAGATCCTGCTCCTGTGATCAGTCAGTGTGCTGAATTCCCACAAATTTCCTTTACCTCACATTTCGTTAGAATGTATTCTAAGAATAAAGTGAGATCATTACATAAAGTTGTGAGACTTGTTAAATAATCTAACATTTTGAGACACACACGTTCTTCCCACGATCAGGTGTTACTACTATGGAAGTTGACTAAGTAGAATGCTGCACCGTAAGACCATGAGCTGCAAGCAAACTGACATGAAGAGGTTTTTCCTATAATATAAAAATCCTTCAAGGAGAAATTCAGATTATATTTTAAAAATTCTCTCTTTCTTTAAGCTAAAGAACTAAAACAACAAATCTGAATTTGAAAGAAAATAAATTTTTCAGTAGCAGTTTATTAATGTAAGGCTTCATCACAGTGTGTAGGCACAGAACATCCATGATCATCCATAATGCATGTACACCCTGCTTATTTAAAACAGATAGCCAACAAGGACCTACTTTACAGCACAGGGAACTCTGGTCAGTATTCTATAGTAATCGAAATGGGAAAAGAATGTGAAAAAGAATGTATATGTGAATAGGTATAACTGAAGCACTTTGCTGTAGGCCTGCAACTAACACATCGCAATCAACTCCAATATAAAATAAAAAAATTTTTTTTTAATTGTCATCTTTCACAGATGGCCAAAGACACATGGAAAAGATGCTCAACTTGCTAATAGTCAGGGAAATGCAAATCAAAACCACAATGAGTTATCACCTCACACTTGTCAGAATGGCTATTATCAAGAAGAATACAAATAAACAAAGGCTGATGAGGATATAGTGAAAAGGGAACATTCATATGCTGTTGGTGGGAATGTAAATCAGTGCAGTCACTCTGGAAAACAGTATGGGGATTTCTCAAAAGACTGAAAATAAGAACTACCATCTGACCAGCAATTCTACTTCTGGGTATATATCAAAAAAAAAAAAAAAACAACCCACTAACTCAAAAAGATACAATGTTAATAGTAGCATTATTTACAATTGCTAAAATATAGAAGCAACCTAAGTATACAGCAACAGATGAGAAGATAAAGAAGGTGCAGTATACACACACACACACACACACACACACACACACACACACATAATGGAATACTACTCAGCCATAAAAAATAATGATATTTTGTCAATTGCAGCAACTTGGATGGACTTGGAGAGCATTTTGCTAACTGAAATAAGTTGACAGATAAATGCTATGTAATATCACTTACATGTAGAATCTTAAAAAATACAACAGATTAGTGAATAAAACAAAAAAGAAGCAGACTCACAGATACAGAGAAGAAACTAGCAGTTATCAGTGGGGAGAAGGAAGAGGTAAAAATGAAAAAGAGGTTGTTATGAGATTATGTAAATCATAATGAGATTATGTGATGCTTTTGAAAATTGTAAAGCACTATAGAATTTAAATAATCTTTTATTCAATTAAAAAATAAAAAGATATATCAAAAAAAGTACTTGTCTTTCAAGCATGATCACATTCAGCATTCAACACTTATTAAGCAGTCACTTAAAACTAATTTTGGAAATTAAAGTAAATTAAATTAAAATTTAATTAAAATTAAATTAATTTTGGAAATTAATCCCAAGTCATCATATCTTTCATTCTAATACCTATTTTATTTTAAACAGTTTAGAATATTACTGTCTCTTAGCCTTCAGAGTTTGAGTAGCATATGATAGAAAAATGAGCCATCTATAAATGTATTCATCTCTAACAAGTCATACTGATTCCCCCTCAGACACACCAAAATTTTTCATACCTGCATATACAAGAAAGAAACCAGGATGTCACTAATGAAATATCTATCTACCACTCTTAAGTTATTTTTCATGCTACCCTCCAAACACATACACACAAATACACAAATTAGGGTGTCAGAAAACAATATTTTTTAATGTGAAAAACCAGCATCCTTGTTAATACTAAAACCATTTTCCCAGACCTTTTAGAATTCCTCCAGGACAATTTTGACAGAGATTTAATCTTAATGACATAAACAAAGTTGTTGCTCAATAGTTCATTTCATAAAACCAGAGGGAAAAACAGAGCAACTGTATAACACTAAATCACTCCTTGGATCTTAAGTACTCCTCATGGTAACCAGCCAGGCCATTCTTCAAGAGTGTGCAGTTTCCTTGGAGAGATACTAATTTTAATTTTACTAGCTTGGCTATTCTTTCTTTACAAGTCTGCAGGTTTCTCAGAAAGATACAAATTTTAATTGCAGATATATGGAGAAAGAAAAAATGTGCATATTTATTCAGATTCCTGAAAGACTTATAAAACCTTTTCAACATAGGCTCTCTTAATTCAAAATTTATGGAAACCTAGATAGAGAATGAACTGAAATTCATCCTTAATCTGGGAAGAAGAAAACATTAATGAAATGTGAATAAAAGAAATTTTAGCCAATTGATGGATTCAAATTTTTTTCACAGCTGTTTTATATTTTATATTCAATGCATTTCATGTGATATTAATAGCATCAGACGTTCATATGTAAATAAGTCCTGCAAAAAATATTTGAAGTTTTCTAAAAATTACATGCTTCTACATAGTTATATGCCTCTATAATAAATAAATATTACAACATTTGATCAATTATTATATATATGATTAAAATGAATTAATGGGGTGAACAAATTTTAACAACAATACTTTTGATATTGGAATTATTTAGCTTATTGTGGGAGAAGGCAATGGCACCCCACTCCAGTACTCTTGCCTGGAAAATCCCATGGATGGAGGAGCCTGGTAGGCTGCAGTCCATGGGGTCGCTAAGAGTCGGACACGACTGAGCGACTTCACTATCACTTCTCACTTTCATGCATTGGAGAATGAAATGGCAACCCACTCCAGTGTTCTTGCCTGGAGAATCCCAGGGACGGGGGAGCCTGGTGGGCTACCGTCTATGGGGTCGCACAGAGTCGGACACGACTGAAGCGACTTAGCAGCAGCAGCAGCAGCTTATTGTGAACACATATAATGCTATATGTGGCTTTTTGATAAAAGAAATCTTTAATCGTTTTCATTAAACCTTGTTCTCTCATTAATGTTTAGAGTTCTTAAATTCTATTATTCATTATACCAAGTAAATTTTTCTACTTTTATTCATTGCTAAGATTTTGAAAGTTATACATTTATTCTAGCACTTCAAGGTTTTTGTAGAAAATACTGCCTCATTCATATCATTCATGATATTATATATTTAAATTTAATTCCTATTTAGTCTATTTTTTAGACTTTTAAGCCAAAAAGTTTATACCCACTTCTATCATGCAGTTTTAGACTTTGAAAAAAAAAAATGTTCAGTGTAAATTTTTGTTGTTAATTATACTAGGTTTGGCTGGTTACTGCATTACCATAAATTAATACTTTAGGATACCATCTCTGAAACTAAGATGCTTTTCTGCTACCAATGTCAATAACTATTACATATTTAACTGATTAAAATACTCTGTAGTTTTACTTTTTAATAAATATAAAATCAATCTGATAACCTTCTACTGATGCAAATGTTGGCACATCTCTAGCACAGAAATAACCATGCCCTTCCCCTTTATTTTCTAGCCCTAAGTTGTTTTCTTGGAAAAATAACTACGCTACACTGATGTAATATATTAAACCCTAGTTCTTTGTGAAACCCCAATGATACTGTTTAGAAATTCAAGTGGATTATATAAAGTGGGTCCTTCTGTAATAGTATAACCTGAATTAGCATGGTTTACCACTGGAAACGTGAAAAAAATCATATGATCTATTTTTTTTCTAATTTGTCATTTTGTTAAGTATTCAGAGTCTTTTTATTTTTCTCCTGCTTGTAAATGTCTGTAATTTATCCATTGTGGAGGTGAGACTAATTCAACATACTTCCTTTTATTGAATTAAGTTGAGAAACAAGTTAGAAATATGTCATTAAAACTTTATATATATAAAGTTTGTCTTATAAAAATCCCAATTGTCTCTTTGGATTCCTTTAAGTTTATCAAACATATGCTATCCAGATATGTCATTTTGTATGTTTTGATTGTTAGACTGGCTTAAAAACTTCATTTGAACTGGTCACATCAATCCAATTCAAAAAATAATTTTGGAGAGAGACTATCTGATATACACAGCAAATACAGCTATATTCCAGGTAATTGTAGATACAGGCCTATTCTTTCTTCCAGGATGTTAACTTTATTCGCATCTATAATTCCAGTTTTATCTCAGTTATTATAATGAAGATTTCTTCTCTCATCTCAAGATTTCTGAAGAAGAGGGTAATAAAACCAGGTTTAAGTATTATTCCTGCACAAAATTACTGATTTAAAGCCTATTATAATGCAAAGCCTGGGATGACTTTAAACTAGTACACAATCATCTTCCAATCGTGTTTAATTTAAAATTCCACTGCTTCTTTAGATGAAAATGTTCCTTCCAATCTTCTTCCGAGCTTCAGGTTTTTCATCTAAACATTTCAGGTTCTGCCAACACAGCCTCTGTAATTAGTGGCTCCAGGCCAGTAAATTCATCCTGCATGTCAGTTGCTCCATTTCTAACTTCAGCCCACGATGTGGAAGCAAATCATTACACTGGCTTCTCAGACTTGAAATTGAACTTGACAAACATTCTTTGGGAGTTATACAGAATAAGAACGCAAGCTAAAGACAGCAATGACAACCTGTTACAAAGGCTGTGTCTAAGAACATTGGGTGTATTGAGTTACTGCTGACTTCAAGGAGAGTGATGAGCATGTAAGAAAAAATACATTTTATCCCTGGATTCCTAACACATCTCTAAAGGCATATAGGAAATATCATGCTTCTCGCTGAACCTGGGACTTCCCAGTCCCACGTGATGTAATTATGTTTTATTTGCTATTTAAATAATGTCCATTTTGGTATATTATCCCAATGGATCTCATGACCATCCACATTGCCACAAGAATTAGTCTCAATAGCAGAGTTATGAAAGATAAAAACCATCATACATTTGTGATAAGTGCTGAGAAAGTCAGAAGTCATCAAAAAAAATCATAAAGCAATTTCAAAAGACGTTGGAACAACAAAAGAAATTAAGAATCTTTTAACACCGTGTCTTAATTTTACTTGCAAGAAAACAAAGCTTCAGGGAAGAAATCAAGAGCTCAGGGTCAAAGAGCTAGTCAGTGGCAGAACTGAGAACGAAAACCAAGTTTCCTTACTTTCATTCTGATATTTTCAATCTTCTATCAGTGAATTTCCAGGGAAACAAATATATAATTTAAACTACAAATTCCAAATAATTTTTAAAAATGAATAAAAGAGGCTGAAGGAACAAGAAGAAGTTTAAAAATATTTTAAACAGAATTTTTAAAGAGATCATTGCAGTGACTTTTAGTAAGGTAATAAATACATTAGTTGGGTTATTTTTTCAAAATAGCTAATACAAGTTTCAAAATCCCCTGCATTAACACACAAATTATTTGGAATTGGTAGTTGTAAAGAAGGAAAACATAGTTGATACAGTAAAGATCTGGAGAAGTAACCCTAAGTTTATGTATCTTGGGATATATAGCAGAAAATTTGGAAATCGTAAAAGCTTAAATTATACATTTGTTTCTCTGGAAACAATTGTAAAATTCAAGAAACTGCAGGCAGAAATGTGCTTTGTTTTGGGCTAACTTGTTAAAGGGTGATACACTCAGCCATGTTCCCCTCCAGCTTCCTTCCAACTCCAGGACTGCATTCAAAGGGGACAACATGGCAGTGTAGCCTTTGGTCTCTAATTAGTTTCATGCCTGTTGTTATAGCATCTGAGCACAAAAGAAGCTCAGTGGATTTCTTTTGAAAATGAAGATACTGGTTGAGTTTTGATTGGTGCTTAAAAAAATATCCTGGGGAAATAATGCATCTTTTACACCTGTACATTCCTGACCTCATAAGAGAACGAGTGTTCCCAATAGCTTACAGGTATTATTTATTACTTTTAAGGAGAACAGAAACTCTTGAAAATGTTTGAAGGCCCGTAATATTAGTACTTCCACTGATAGTTGTAAAATAAAAATGAATAAATAAATGAAATATCAGAAATCATGTTTGTCTTGCCCTCTCATATAAATTATGATGGGATGACAAAAAAACCCCACAGTGAATTCAAATAATTAAACATCAGTGTTACAAAAAAAAAAAAAAGGCTCCTAGAGTGTAACTGAGCAGGAACCTATGGGCCTTCCCAGAACAGAACTCCCACCCCTCAAATTCAGTGTCTTCTCTCTGCCCCTTGTCCATAGAAAACCTTTAGCCTCCTAGGCTTTCCCAGAGTTTCAAAGAGTATATTTAATCAGAGAAGTCAGAAAATGCAGAAAAAAAGGAAAACAGTCAAGCAAGACAAAATAATAACAGTTTAGCCATTAAACACAGTCAAGGACATTTAGTTCCTCCTCAAGGGATATAGATAACATTCTGAGCCATGTCCCTTGAACTGTTTTGTAGATACTAAAACACCCACCAGGTGGAAAATTTTAACTATATGCTGCCCACAAGCATGTGGACCCCAGTTCCTTAAAACCAGAGGTTGATGATGTTGACTCCTGGTTACCTCACCACCAACCAAGGAGAAAAAGTGTCCATGAGCGGATTGTGAACCCCACAACTCCTCTCCCTCACCCTGCCTTTAAAAACCTTTCCCTGAAGGTCTTCAGGGAGCTCAGGTATTTTGAGTACTAAACCTACTGGACTCCTTGCTTGAAGTGAAGTGAAGTCGTTCAGTCGTGTCCGACTTTTTGCAACCCCGTGTAGCCTACCAGGCTCCTCCGTCCATGGGATTTTCCAGGCAAGAATACTGGAGTGGGTTGCCATTTCCTTCTCCAGGGGATCTTCCCAACCCAGGGGTTGAACCCAGGTCTCCTGCATTGCGGGCAGACGCTTTAACCTCTGAGCCACCAGGGAAGCCCTTGCTTGACACCCTGCAATAAATGCTGCCCTTTCTTTCACCACCACCCACTGTCAGTAGACTGACTTGAACATGGGCAGGTCGACCCAAATTTGGTTCGGTAATAAGAGGACTACATCTAGAAATGTGTAAGGCATAATTCAGATCCACATTTGTAAGGATTCTTTGATCAACAATGACCTATGACCCGATGGCCACACTAGCACCAAGGGACTTTGTGGTACCTGCTAGATTTCTTCATCTGTTCGCAACAATAACTCCTCTTCTAGTAACAGTAGAACACTTGGTGGCCCACAAACAAACTTTGGGTCGCAGAAATGTTTGGCCCTAGAAACAGAAGAACAAAAGAGGTAACTTCAAATCTCAAAGGGTCAGGGAAGAATTGTCTTAATATGGAAACAAACTAAATAATTTGCAAAATGATAAGGAATAGTATCACATCAATTACATTGCTTCAGATCAGGCTTTTCCAAACACTTATTGGAAACCTACCAGTAGGTGTACCAGACCACATGCTAAATGCATTCATTCACATCCCATTTACTCTTCACAGCAACTGTGTGAATAAGCATAGCTTTGAGTTCAATTCAGTTCAGTCACTCAGTCGTGTCTGACCCTTTGCGACCCCATGAATCACAGCACACCAGGCCTCCCTGTCCATCACCAACTCCCGGAGTTCACTCAGACTCACGTCCATCAAGTCAGTGATGCCATCCAGCCATCTCATCCTCTGTCATCCCCTTCTCCTCCTGCCCCCAATCCCTCCCAGCATCAGAGTCTTTTCCAATGAGTCAACTCTTCACATGACGTGGCCAGAGTACTGGAGTTTCAGCTTTAGCATCATTCCTTCCAAAGAAATCCCAGGACTGATCTCCTTTAGAGTGGACTGGTTGGATCTCCTTGCAGTCCAAGGGACTCTCAAGAGTCTTCTCCAACACCACAGTTCAAAAGCATCAAATCTTCAGCGCTCAGCTTTCTTCACAGTCCAACTCTTACATCAATATATGACCACAGGGAAAACCATAGCCTTGACTAGATGGACCTTTGTTGCCAAAGTAATGTCTCTGCTTTTCAATATGGTATCTAGGTTGGTCATAACTTTTCTATACCTACTTTGTAAAGAAACTGAGAGTCCAGGAGACTAATAACATGATCGAGGTAACACAACAAGTAAAGACAGAGGTTTTGTTTTTTTTTTAATTCCTCTATTATTTGTTCTTCAGCAGAGGTAATAGGGGCTTTTCTGGTAGCTCAGCTGGTAAAGAATTCACCTGCAATGCAGGAGACCACAACTTGATTTCTGGGATGGAAAGATTCTCTGGAGAAAGGATAGGCTACCCACTGCAATATTCTTGAACTTCCTTATGGCTATGATGGTAAAGAATCTACCTGCAACGTGGGAGACATGGGTTTGATCCCTGGGTTGGGAAGATCCCCTGGAGTGGGGCATGGCAACCCACTCCAGTATCCTTGCCTGGAGAATCCCCATGGACAGAGGAGCCTGGCGGGCTACAGTCCATGGGGTCACAAAGAGTTGGACATAACTGAGTGACTAAACACATAGCACAGAAGTAATAGAGCGTGTTGGAAATTCCACTGTCATGAATTCAATATTTAAAATACATATATAATATTTATTGTTCTATGTCTGGGTGGAATTTGTCTTACAACGTGTTTTCCCATCAGAAGAATTTATCTTGCCAATTTACGGTAATACAGTCCTTTCCAAAGTAAAATTAAATCAAATCAAGTCCTATTTCTATTGCTCTCCACCGCCCCTTCTTTTTCCTTCCCTTCCCAAAGTTATGTGATTTCCAGTGGCCTTGCATGTTTTCCTGGAACTGAATCTAGGGCAGCTTGTCCATGTAATGGCATGTACCATCTCTGGCCTCCCCTGAGCCCAGCTGATCCTGCCTTGTCTAGGTATCATCTTCTCTATCACATCTGCTGTTTATTTCTGTGATCCTCCATGACATTCAGTGATGGGTCTACACTCTATATATCCCTTCTTCCAGTGGTGAAGCAGTCACAGTTATCTCCATGCCTTTCTTGTAAACAAGGTAAATTTATAAATCTCCCCTCAACATGCCTGGCCTGGATGTGCAAAACTCCATAATACTGCTATGACCCAGGCTGGTCCACAAAGTACTGCACTCAACCACTGACATTCACAACTCCTATATTCCAAAACATTAGCCATCTTGTTAAGCTGTGCCCTGAGACACGTTAAGTCATGGAGATATCTCAGAGAGTATATTCAGCTCTGAAATATCTCCAAACTTACAGAGTATTTCCAGAGTCATGCCTTCTCCCTGGACTCAGCTGAGAAGATTATAGCAAAGATTGAAATTCTTTCCAAAGACCCAGCAACCAGTAAACTACATGCATTTTCCTCCAATCTCTTTGCTGCCCTGTGGATGAACTCCCCCCTCACCCTGTCTTCTTCAAGAATGGCTCCTGGGAAGAAAATCATTAAGCAGAATGTCTATAGTCCACAATCTCTGTTGTGGCAGGAGGGAGATGGGGAGACACCCTTGGAAACAAAGAAGCTAATTTACCAAATCTCCTTATAGTCAAGCAGACAACAGGTGTCCTGGTATACACACTAATCACCTCCCTCTCAAGAGGGTCCTCATCTATGAAAATATTTTAGCAGAATATACTTCATTTGTCTACAACTGTTTGTAATAAACATATCTGGAATCTACAAATTTATAGTGCATGGCTTCCTGGAAAATGTCACATAAGCTATACAACCACCTGGAAATGAAATGACAATGTGTCACAGCAAAATGGCCCTCTTCTGTGTCATTTATGCAGACACAAATATCACCCAGAGGCTCTCTGCATAACCTGAGCCAGAGCACAATCTGCCAGGCAAGAAGTAACCTGAATAAGCGCACTGAAGGGCCGATTCCCTCCCCGTTTCACCTGTGCCTCGTGATTGTATGTCTTCTTGAAGTCATTGGCTAAGCTTGTTCTTGGGAAAGATTTCTCATGTGAGTCAGTCTGCTTTGACAGCCCAGCCCTTTGTGTTGTCTCTACTTATCTCCAGTTCTCTCTCACTGGGTTTAAGCCCTGTTCTGAGTCATCAAAAGTTGAGCTGTTGATATTTAAAAATAAGATTATAAAACTCACTAAATGCTTTTTTCTTTAAAGTACTTGCTTTTTACCAATAAAAGGAGGGATATTTCTGACTATTGTATACTTAACTCAGTGTATATAAAAGACTTGCTGATGCTTAAATGGTGAACGATGGTGTGATCATTCATCTAGAGCCAGAAATCTTGGAATGTGAAGTCAAGTGGGCCTTAGAAAGCAACACTACAAACAAAGCTAGTGGAGGTGATGGAATTCCAGTTGAGCTATTTCAAATCCTGAAAGATGATGCTGTGAAAGTGCTGCACTCAATATGCCAGCAAATTTGGAAAACTCAGAAGTGGCCACAGGACCGGAAAGGGTCAGTTTTCATTCCAATCCCAAAGAAAGGCAATGCCAAAGAATGCTCAAATTACCACACAATTGCACTCATCTCACACACTAGTAAAGTAATGCTCAAAATTCTCCAAGCCAGGCTTCAGCAATACGTGAACCGTGAACTCCCTGATGTCCAAGCTGGTTTACAAAATGCAGAGGAACCAGAGATCAAATTGCCAACATCCGCTGGATCATGGAAAAAGCAAGAGAGTTCCAGAAAAACATCTATTTCTGCTTTATTGACTATGCCAAAGCCTTGGACTGTGTGGATCACAATAAACTGTGGAAGATTCAGAGAGAGATGGGAATACCAGACCATCTGACCTGCCTCTTGAGAAATCTGTATGCAGGTCAGGAAGCAACAGTTAGAACTGGACATGGAACAACAGACTGGTTCCAAATAGGAAAAAGAGTACGTCAAGGCTGTATGTTGTCACCCTGCTTATTTAACTTTTATGCAGAGTACATCATGAAAAACGCTGAACTGGAAGAAACACAAGCTGGAAACAAGATTGCCGGGAGAAATATCAATAACGCAGATATGCAGATGATATCACCCTTATGGCAGAAAGTGAAGAGGTGAATGATGCTGAAGCTGAAACTCCAGTACTTTGGACATCTCATGTGAAGAGTTGACTCATTGGAAAAGACTCTGATGCTGGGAGGGATTGGGGGCAGGAGGAGAAGGGGACGACAGTGGATGAGATGGCTGGATGGCATCACTGACTCGATGGACGTGAGTCTGAGTGGACTCCGAGAGTTGTTGATGGACAGGGAGGCCTGGCGTACTGTGATTCATGGGGTCGCAAAGAGTCGGACACGACTGAGCGACTGAACTGAACTGAAATGGTGAGAAGATTAAGGATGGCAACAATAGTAAAAACACATAATCCAATACAGTTAAGTTCCCTGCATATGAGTAAGTTCTGTCCCAAGAATATGTTTGTAAGTCCAGCTTGTTTTTAAGTCAAAAAAGCTAGCCTAAGTATAAAACTAAGACAACTGGCTATATAGTCCTGTACTGTAACCGGTTTATAATACTTCTCACACAAATAATACATAAAAAACTAACAAACACAAAAAATGAAGAAAATATTTTTAATTTACAGTACAGTGCCTTGAAAAGTACAGTAGCACAACAGCTGGCATACCGGGGGCACATTTGAATCCCTGAAAGTTGGTTTGTACATAAGGAACTTACTATATTAAAATAGAAGCTAGTAGTTTTATTTCAGTTTACTGTGGCAGTATCACTTCATCATCTTTAAAATACATTAGAGTCACATTTTGACTACCTTATCTTCCTAACAGGATGAGCATTTAACTATTTTAGCTAGAGGCAAATAGTTATTAATATAATTTTTGTTAATATTATAAGTAAGTTGATAAATTCCTATGTCATTATATATTTTCAAGTATTGTTTAAAAACAAACATGGACTATTAGTGACCTCTGTGATCTTGCCTAGGACATGGATAGAAAGATTGAGTGCAAAATTCAATTACAGCAATAAAATTGTAAGAATCAGATTTATTGAATTCTTATGCAGATGCTTCTATATAAGTTTACCCTACATTATTCAATTATTTAAAAAGTTACATATATACAAATATGGCC
>SJYT01063054.1:626748-741869 GCA_006410635.1 Cephalophus harveyi
TGAGTCAACTCTTCGCATGAGGTGGATTGGGGGCAGGAGATGTGTATAAGAGACAGATACACCAAACTGTATCACATATACTTGAGAATTTAATTATGTCCTATTAAAATTAAGTATATTTCAACTAGTAACTATTAAATAGTCTATTTTTCATGCTTATGTTTGGTATCTTTTCTTGTTAATGATATAAAAGAGCTAAAAATTTTTTATAAATGTAGAATGGGAAAATAAGACAGACTTTAAAAAAGAAAGTTTAAAACCTCATTTAGACCATTTCTTTTAAAGTGAATAGGAATGAAAATCATTCTGCTAATACTTCCTAGTACCACAAATTTTCCAGTTTAAAAATTAGAATTCATATGAGGTTCTGCAAATGTGTTATTCTTTATGAGAAACTAGGGTTGTTTTATTATTGGAAGGAAATATCAGAGTATAATTATAAAATAAAATATTAAAATCCAACATTTCTACAGGATCTTAAGGAGACATATTATGCCAGTGTTCTTTAAGGGAAAATATTGTAACAAACAGAAGTGACAACATGGCTCTAAGGTAAATCTATACATTTAAATAAAAAGTACAGCAATGCTGTTCACATACAAACTCTTTCTTGTGTCAGTGATATATTATTCAGTTCAGTTCAGTTCAGTCACTCAGTCATGTCCAACTCTTCGCGACCCCATGAATTGCAGCACGCCAGGCCTCCCTGTTCATTACCATCTCTCGGAGTTCACTCAGACTCACGTCCATCGAGTCCGTGATGCCATCCAGCCATCTCATCCTCTGTCGTCCCCTTCTCCTCCTGCCCCCAATCCCCCCCAGCATCAGAGTCTTTTCCAGTGAGTCAACTCTTCGCATGAGGTGGCCAAAGTACTGGAGTTTCAGCTTTAGCATCATTACTTCCAAAGAACACACAGGGCTGATCTCCTTTAGAATGGACTGGTTGACTGGATCTCCTTGCAGTCCAAGGGACTCTCAAGAGTCTTCCCCAACACCACAGTTCAAAAGCATCAATTCTTCGGCACTCAGCCTTCTTCACAGTCCAACTCTCACATCCACACATGACCACAGGAAAAACCATAGCCTTGATTAGACGGACCTTAGTCGGCAAAGTAATGTCTCTGCTTTTCAATATGCTATCTAGGTTGGTCATAATTTTCCTTCCAAGGAGTAAGCGTCTTTTAATTTCAAGGCTGCAATCAACATCTGCAGTGATTTTGGAGCCCAAAAAAATAAAGTCTGACACTGTTTCCACTGTTTCCCCATCTATTTCCCATGAAGTGATGGGACCAGATGCCATGATATTTGTTTTCTGAATGTTGAGCTTTAAGCCAACCTTTTCACTCTCCTCTTTCACTTTCATCAAGAGGCTTTTTAGTCCCTCTTCACTTTCTGCCATAAGGGTGGTGTCATATTATGTGGTGCCGAAAGGACCCAGATAATGTGTCTACATAGCTTGGAACTAAATGTAATAAAACCAGACCAGCATCTGTTTAAATTTATGTTTTTTTTCTGCATATTACTATAGAAAGAAGAGTTTTTCAAACAACATTCAATAAGATGCCTCACTAGATACAAACTGTTCTACTTTTAACAGAGAACTGCCCAGGCAAAATCAAGCTGCCCAAGTGAAATAATAAACCAAAAGTGTGTGTTACTAGAATGGTATTTTGTGGGAATATATCATCACACAATGTAGTCTATATTTTAGAAGAGATGGAAAAGAAATTTAGTATGTCTTCATTCATCATAATATGGTATATATTCAACTATGAGCTCTTTTATACATAAATTTTTACCCCAAGTCTTTGATACAGTATGTATGGCTACAAATCATTAATAAAACTTTCTAACCTTTTATACATTTGGATATACAGTCTGAATGTGGCATACCCAGGCTGTAGCACAGAAAGTTTAAACCTTATTGTTTCAGTATAAAAGGAAGGAAGGAGGGAAGGAAGGGAAGAAATCCCTGCTGGAATTTAAAAAGAAAAGTGATTTCCATATTAAAATAACGTCAACCCCGAAAAATGACCTGTTTTTCAGCTTGTGGACACCTTTGGATGGAAAACTCTCCTGTGTATTTGTCAACAAGTAAGAGTCTAAGCAACTTAACTTTCACTTTTCAGCATTGGAGAAGGAAATGGCAACCCACTCCAGTGTTCTTGCCTGGAGAATCCCAGGGACGGCGGAGCCTGGTGGGGTGCCGTCTATGGGGTCGCACAGTCAGATATGACTGAAGCGACTTAACAGCAGTAGCAGCAGCAAGAGTCATATACTAATGAATCTCTGTCAACTCAATGTAGATAGTCAAAATACAAAGGGGTAAACTATTCCTAATTAACTATTGAGATAATACAACATAATAATAGTTCATAACTTTTAAAATAAACAATGAGAATATTTTTTATAAAGGCTTGCTTGACTAATTTTTATCTCTCTAAATTAAAATTCAACTTAATGAGTTTATGAGGTTAGACCAGTGGTTTTCAATCCAGAACCCTGGACTCCAGTTCAGTTCAGTTCAGTCGCTCAGTCGTGTCCGACTCTTTGCGACCCCATGAATCGCAGCACGCCAGGCCTCCCTGTCCATCACCAACTCCCAGAGTTCACTCAGACTCACATCCATCAAGTCCGTGATGCCATCCAGCCATCTCATCCTCGGTCGTCCCCTTCTCCTCCTGCCCCCAATCCCTCCCAGCATCACAGTCTTTTCCAATGAGTCAACTCTTTGCATGAGGTGGAGCCTTCTTCACAGTCCAACTCTCACATCCATACATGACCACAGGAAAAACCATAGCCTTGACTAGACGGACCTTAGTCGGCAAAGTAATGTCTCTGCTTTTGAAAATGCTATCTAGGTTGGACATAACTTTTCTTCCAAGGAGTAAGCGTCTTCTAATTTCATGGCTGCAGTCACCATCAGCAGTGATTTTGGAGCCCAAAAAAATAAAGTCTGGCACTGTTTCCACTGTTTCCCCATCTATTTCCCATGAAGTGATGGGACCAGATGCCATGATCTTCGTTTTCTGAATGTTGAGCTTTAAGCCAACTTTTTCACTCTCCTCTTTCACTTTCATCAAGAGGCCTTTTAGCTCCTCTTCACTTTCTGCCATAAGGGTGGTGTCATCTGCATATCTGAGGTTATTGATATTTCTCCCAGCAATCTTGATTCCAGCTTGTGTTTCTTCCAGTCCAGCGTTTCTCATGATGTACTCTGCATATAAGTTAAATAAGCAGGGTGACAATATACAGCCTTGACGCACTCCTTTTCCTATTTGGAACCAGTCTGTTGTTCCATGTCCAGTCCTAACTGTTGCTTCCTGACCTGCATACAGATTTCTCAAGAGGCAGGTTAGGTGGTCTGGTATTCCCATCTCTTTCAGAATTTTCCACAGTTTATTGTAATCCACACAGTCAAAGGCTTTGGCATAGTCAATAAAGCAGAAGTAGATGTTTTTCTGGAACTCTCTTGCTTTTTCCATGATCCAGCGGATGTTGGCAATTTGATCTCTGGTTCCTCTGCCTTTTCTAAAGCCAGCTTGAACATCAGGGAGTTCACGGTTCATGTATTGCTGAAGCCTGGCTTGGAGGATTTTGAGCATTACTTTACTAGCATGTGAGATGAGTGCAATTGTGCGGTAATTGGAGCATTCTTTTGCATTGGACTCCAGGGTTTACGCCAAATGGACTCTAAAATAGCAATAATGATGCTAATAATAATATGGATAAAATAATAACAAACATTTATTATGTGCTTACTGTATTCAGAAATTCCATATATGTTACATGCACAAAAATTTTAATCCTTTATAATAAAACTATGAGCTTTGGGATTCTTCATTCCAAAATGAGGAGGAGGTAAATGCAGAGAGAGATAAGGAAGCTTTTCCAGGGTCATTCCGTTAGTAAATGGCTGATTGATTTGAACTCAAGCAACCTAGATGTTTTAATCACTATACACACCTTCCAAGATAGTCATGGGAAGTCTATGAACTATTTTCAATCCCCAAATGTCTTATAGACATTGCCCATTTATCTATTTTGGATGAACTAAATAAAACACTGCTCTTTTGATGTTGGTCAAAATTATGTCAATTCAGAGTGGTAACACTAATAGATAACAAATTTTGATCCAAAGTCTGTAGGCATCTTGAGATGCAAGGAAGATCATGACTTATCCAGCCTTTCAGAACCAGTGGGTAGAAAACTTGGCTTTTTGGGTTTCTTGCCAGTATGCTCCTGAGCTTCCATCTACTTTCTTTAATGTAATAGTACATCAGAATCGCCTTCACACAGTGCTTTATGTTTTTCGCTGCACTTGCTCACCTTAGCACATTTAAAACATCTGGAGCTAATGTTTTAAACACTTGCAAACTTTTAAAGTGGCTTCTATGCTAAAAAAAAAAAAAAAAAAAGAAACAAGGTAGAACCTACTTTTTATCCAGTCAGCACATTCTCTGGTAACATATTGTTAACTCTCTGGTAACTGTTCTTTCCATCTAATTTTAAGGTGCCCAGTTGCAATGGTGTATAACAACCTGATAAGGATTCATTGCAAAATTCAGTCACGGGGTAGGTAAATCTGAAAAAAAAAAAAAATAATGTTCACATAAATCCAACCTGGATCAAAATTTTTATTGCAGACATGAAAGTAAGCTAGGGTTGGGGAAAAAAATGAAAGAGCTATAGAAATGTAGCATACTCATAATCTTTCATTTCTGCCCTGGAGAGGCTTGAAATGTTGAAGCCAGGAAATAGAATATGATCAAACAGCCCCACTTGTATGTGACTAAATTGATAAAAACCGTGGAAACCTAAATCTAAATTATAAAGTACATTTATGAAGTCCTATCAAACTGAATTGTTATCTTTAGGTGCTTTAAACAGAAATTCTGAACACTGAATAATGGCCCAATAAATGCTTAATGAGGGAATGAATATATGGTTCTACCAATCCACACTTTATCTTTTGAGATGGTTTCTTTCACATCTCGAAAATCCACATGAAGCCCAAGACTTCCATCCTATTCCAGGTGTTTTGTGGAAGAAGGAGAAGGTGCTGTATTACACAGAGAAGAAATCTGATGCATTTTGAATACTGAGAAGTTACTTTAAAATACGAGTAGAAATATAATACATATCATAACATTATTTGTTTGCAGTAATGAATGGTCACAACACCCACAAATTTTCTGCTTATCACAGTTGATAAAACAAAAAAAATGTAAGATGGTGACAGATTTGACATGTAAGCCATTTAGTTAATACTAAACTGTCATTTGGTAGGTTAAAAAAATTGGAGACAAATATTCAAAATTGAATGTCCAATGTGTATAACCATTTTAAAGCTTTAAGTGTTTAATTTGAGAAAGATTACACAGAACAGAAAAACACCGAATAGTTCAAATTTTGAGAAAGGGGAAATTCTGTCATGTATAAATAAGGATGAAGAAGGAAAGAACATAATCTCCTAATTCCTTCATCTAAAATATGGCACAAATGAATCTATCTGCTAAAAAGAAATAGACTCACAAACTTAGAGAACAGATTTGTCATTGCCAAGGGGGCAGGGGTATGTGGGAAGGATGGATTGGGAGTTTGGGATTAGCAGATGTAAACTATTACATATAGGATGGATAAACAACAAGGTCCTTCTATATAGCACAGGGAACTAAATTCAGTATCCTATAATAAAACATAATGGAAAAGAATATGAAAAAGAATATATATATAGTAAATCAAGTATACATCAATAAAATACTTTTTAAATTCAAAATGATCACCCCCAAATATGTCCTTTAATGAAGAATCTACTATAAAAATTTTGTTGTCCTTAAAGACAAAATTCATGAAAATTTCTTGAATCAAGGAAATAAAGGGAATGAGGAGAGACTGTTCATCAGTGCTGATGCAGTAACTCACAACTGCTAGAGAAAGTGATCTTCAACACAATTTCTGTTTTTTGACTTTTATTTGAGCTGTATTTCCAACAATAACAACAAAATAAGTAGCAGGAAAAAATATTCTCTATGTTGGAAAAAATAGATGTAATCTAATTACAAATTGCAAAGTTTTCAGGGACTGATATAAAGGAGAACTACCCAAGTTTAAGAATTACTGTAAAGCTATAGTAACTGCTGATGGTGACTGCAGCCATGAAATTAGAAGACGCTTACTCCTTGGAAGAAAAGTTATGTCCAACCTAGATAGCATTTTCAAAAGCAGAGACATTACTTTGCCGACTAAGGTCCGTCTAGTCAAGGCTATGGTTTTTCCTGTGGTCATGTATGGATGTGAGAGTTGGACTGTGAAGAAGGCTGATCGCCGAAGAATTGATGCTTTTGAAGTGTGGTGTTGGAGAAGACTCTTGAGAGTCCCTTGGACTGCAAGGAGATCCAACCAGTCCATTCTGAAGGAGATCAACCCTGGGATTTCTTTGGAAGGAATGATGCTAAAGCTGAAACTCCAGTACTTTGGCCACCTCATGCGAAGAGTTGACTCATTGGAAAAGACTCTGATGCTGGGAGGGATTGGGGGCAGGAGGAGAAGGGGACGACCGAGGATGAGATGGCTGGATGGCATCACTGACTCGATGGATGTGAGTCTGAGTGAACTCCGAGAGATGGTGATGAACAGGGAGGCCTGGCGTGCTGCCATTCATGGGGTCGCAAAGAGTCGGACACGACTGAGCGACTGAACTGAACTGATAGTAATCAAGACAGTGTGGTACTGGCAAAAGAACAGACAAACAGATCAAGAGGATGGAATGCAAAGGCCAGTAATGGGCCCATAAGTACATTCAACTGGTATTTGACAAGGGGCAAAGGCAATACAATGGAGCAAAGATAGTCTTTCCAACAAATGGTGCTGGAACAACTAGACATCCACATGCAAATAAATAAATAACTCTAGATACAGACCTTACATCCTTCACAAAACTGAACTCAAAACAGATCACAAACTTAAATGTAAAATGCAAAATTATAAAGTCCTAGAAGATAACAGAGGAGAACATCTAGATAGATATTGTGTACAGCATTTTAGATACAACACAAAAAGCACAAATCATGAAAGAAATAATTGATAAGCTGGACTTCATTAAAACTAAAATTTTCTCTTCTGCCCAAAATTTTGTCAAAAGAATAAAAAGACAAGTCATAGACTAGGAGTAAATACTTGTAAAAGATGTAATTTATAAAGAATTATTGTCCAGAAAAAAAGAATTATTGTCCAAAATATACCCAAAAACCTATTAAAATTCAACAATAAGAAAACAAACAATCCTCTTACAAAATGGCCCAAATACTTTAACAGACATCTCACAAAAGAGGATAAATAAATGGCAAATAAACATACGGAAAGATACTCCACATCATACATCATCAAGGAAACACATATTAAAACAAGATCCTGTGACATGTCCATTAAAAAAGCCCAGATCCAGAACACTGACCACAGCAAGTGCTGATGAGCATGTGGAGAAGCAGGAAAGCTCATTTGTCTCTGGTGAGGATGCAGAATGGTACAGACACTTGAGAAGGCAGTTCCTTAGTTTCTTATAAAACTATTCTTATCATCAGTTCAGTTCAGTTCAGTCACTCTGTCCTGTCCGACTCTTTGCGACCCCATGAATCGCAGCACGCCAGGCCTCCCTGTCCATCACCAACTCCCGGAGTTCACTCAAACTCACGTCCATCGAGTCGGTGATGCCATCCAGCCATCTCATCCTCTGTTGTCCCCTTCTCCTCCTGCCCCCAATCCCTCCCAGCATCAGAGTCTTTTCCAATGAGTCAACTCTTCGCATGAGGTGGCCAAAGTATTGGAGTTTCAGCTTTAGCATCATTCCTTCCAAAGAACACCCAGGACTGATCTCCCTTAGAATGGACTGATTGGATCTCCTTGCAGTCCAAGGGACTCTAGGATCCAGCAATAACATTCCTTGGTCTTTACCCAAAGAAGTTCAAAGCTTATGTCCACACAAAAAACCTACACATGCATGTTTATAGCATCTTGACTCATAACTACTAAAACTTGGAAGCAAACAAGTGGTCCTTCAGGAGGGGAATGGATAAACCATGCTACATCTGGTAAAAATAATATTATTCAGCTATGAAAACCTTAAAATGATTGGTAGTTGCCTAAGACTAGAGGGAGAGAGAGATGAATAGACGGAGTACAAAAGATTTTTAGGGCAGTGAAACTACTCTAAATGATACTAGAATGATATGTGTGTGTGTGTGCACATGTGCATGCTCAGCTGCTCAGTGGTGTCAACTTTTGGCAACCCTATGGAGCCTGTTAGGCTCTTCTGTCCATGGGATTCACCATGCAAGAATACTAGACTGGGTTGCCATGCCCTCCTCCAGGGGATCTTCCTGACCCAGGGATTGAACTCGCATCTCTTAAATCTTTGTGTTGGCAGGCGAGTTCTTTACCACTTGTGCCACCTGGGAAGCCCATTTGTATCATTAAATATTTCCAAATCCATAGCCTGCACATCACCAGGAGTGAACTTTCATGTTAACTATGGACTTTGGGTGAAAATAATGTGTCAATTTAAGTCCAGAGATTTAACAAATATACCACTCTGATGCCAGACATGGATAACAGACAAGGGTATGCGTGTGAGAACACAGGATGCATAAGGAAAATCTCTGTACCTTCTTATTTTTGTCATGAATATAAAACTACTCTAAAAATAGCCTATTTAAAAATACACAGGCCATTAGAAAGCCTGAGTCAATGCTATGAAATGAAAATGCAATTGACAAGCTAAAGACTTTTTCTTCCAAATCTCCAGAGAAGTATCCAGAGGATGGTATGACTAAGTAATTAATAATTAAAAAGAAAAATGTTCTACTTTGTTTTACAGCTTCCTCTCAAATATTGAGTGATCCTTCTGTTGCAGGGAAAGATCATTTTGCACTCAAACAAGACAGGGTCAAAGGACAAGAGGCCCTCGCCACCTCCCACCTTGCCTAGAGTCGCAGAGTAATACAGACCCTGCCATCAGTACTGCCTCACTTCTGACTACAATCCTTCCCGGATGGTTGGACAAGCAAATACATGAATATAAACAAGGCCCATCTTGTAGAGGAAGTTGTGTAAAAGTTAGCCTCTAGCCAGAGGGAACTGGAAGATGGAAGTTATGTATTAACATGGAAGGAATGTGTGATATATTCTGGAAAGAAAATAAAAGCTTGCTGAATAGTGCACTAGTAAGAATATATCTTATACACTCTTGCTCTTTCACAGCATCATCTTTCAGGATTTGAAACAGTTCAACTGGAATTCCATCACCTCCACTAGCTTTGTTCGTAGTGATGCTTTCTAAGGCCCACTTGACTTCACATTCCAAGATGTCTGGCTCTAGATTAGTGATCACATCATCATGATTATCTGGGTCGTGAAGATCTTTTTTGTATAGTTCTTCCGTGTATTCTTGCCACCTCTTCTTAATATCTTCTGCTTCTGTTAGGTCCAGACCATTTCTGTCCTTTATCGAGCCCATCCTTGCATGAAATGTTCCCTTGGTATCTCTAATTTTCTTGAAGAGATCTCTAGTCTTTCCCATTCTGTTCTTTTCCTCTATTTCTTTGCATTGATCACTGAAGAAGGCTTTCTTATCTCTTCTTGCTATTCTTTGGAACTCTGCATTCAGGTGCTTATATCTTTCTGAAGAATTGATGCTTTTGAACTGTGATGTTGGAGAAGACTCTTGAGAGTCCCTTGGACTGCAAGGAGATCCAACCAGTCCATTCTGAAGGAGATCAACCCTGGGATTTCTTTGGAAGGAATGATGCTAAAGCTGAAACTCCAGTGCTTTGGCCACCTCATGTGAAGAGTTGACTCATTGGAAAAGACTGTGATGCTGGGAGGGATTGGGGACAGGAGGAGAAGGGGACGACAGAGGATGAGATGGCTGGATGGCATCACGGACTCGATGGATGTGAGTCTGAGTGAACTCCGGGAGATGGTGATGAACAGGGAGGCCTGGTGTGCTGCGATTCAGGGAGTCGCAAAGAGTCGGACACGATTGAGAGACTGAACTGAACTGAACTCTTGCTCTCCCACATCTGGAAATATATAACCCAAAATGCTAACAGTTCCTACTCATGGAAGTAAAAGCAAGGAGACAATGAAGGCTTCCGCTGTTTATATTCTTCAGTGCTGTTGGAAATATATCTATTTTTCACAAACACTACTTGTGTAATTCGTGTGTGTTAGTCACTCAGTTGTGTTCTACTCTTTGCAACCCCATGGACTGCAGCCCTCCAGGTTCCTCTGTCCATGGAATTCTCCAGGTAAGAATACTGGAGTGGGTTGCCATTTGCTTCTCTAGGGGATCTTCCCAACCCAGGGGTGGAACCCAGGTCTTACACATTGCGGGCAAATTCTTTACCATCTAAGCCACCCAGGGAAGCCCTTATGTAATTTAACAACAAAGTAAAATATAAGAAAGGCTTAGAATTGTATATTTCTACTGAGGAAAAACGAGAGGCCTGTTCACATATTTTTAATATGCCCCAACCTTTAAGACCTGGTTATAACCTCCAACAACTTCTTTTATCCAGTTGTCAGGGAGACCACTGGGGGCTGGAAAAATGGAAAAGACACTGGTCTAATTATAAGCAGTAATGAATTCATGACTTCACCTTGATTTCACTGAGAATCAGTTTTCTTATCAAGGTGAATAATCTTTGATAATATGGTTCTTAGGGGGAATTAATGATGTATGTCAAGAATTACTAATGATATATGTCAAGAATTCTTAAAAGAATGAAGAAAATCAATGTTTAAAATATTGGGTTGGCCAGAAAATTCATTTGGGTTTTTCCATAAGATGGTGCTGAAACACCCAAACTTTTTGGCCAACCCATAATTTATGTGAGCATCTTCAGTTTCCATTTGGGTCTGAGGGTTAGTCTCTGAGCACGTGTGGTGGCTTTAGAGATTTCTCTCTAAAGTAGAGTTGCTTGTTCTCATGTGATGCAGTAGGAGCGGCCTTGCCCTGACCTGGCCCCAGGAAAGCCTTTGGTCCTGGGAGGGAGAGCAAATTTGACCTTCAGTCTGCTGGAGGTGACTCAAAGTCTAAGTGACTCAAAGTGGCTAAAATCTCTGCTCAGTTCCTTAGACTGATGACTAACAGTCAGGTGGTATTTAGAAAGTGTGCTATATGTACCTTTTGTAAGCTGGTTTGTGAAAATACTGGCTGAGTCATGTGCTTGGGTGCCTGGGGACCAACTACGTGTGCACAGACCCTGCGCAGGGAGGGCGGCTCATCTTAGATGCTGGTAGGATGCAAACCCAAGCACAGACCACGAAGAGGAGGTTGTCTTGGCCAGGCCCAACCAGGCTTTTCTCTGTCCAAATACGGCTTGCTTTCCCCTATTGAATGTGATGGATACGTAATTGATTCCTTCATCTCTGCTCACTGACTAAACATTGCTGACATAATAAGAAGTGGTGTGATTTTTTTCAAAAATTAAATTAAGTGAAGTTCCTGACTTTAAGGAACTTATGCTCTAGAAGGGAATACATGATAACAAAGGAAAATGCAAAATGTACATCATTTTACATTTTTGGATAAGCAGCAAAGACTAGACTGGCCCAGAGCAGCACAGCAGAGACTTGGAAGAAAGACAGCCAAGGCATGCAGTCTGTGCACTGGACTTGGGATTAGAAGTTTCTGCACCACAGTTCTGCCCCTTAAAAAGCAGCAGGCTTTAGGTCAATCACTTAAATTCTCTAACTTCAGTCTGCTCATCTGCAAAACTTGTACTATTACCAGAATTAAAGAATATAAAAATTAAAGAATTTTTTAAGAATTAAAGGATGTCAAAATACATAAACTATTTGGGAACTATTTTAAAAAACTCTACAATATAAAAGCATTGTCAATGACTAGGAAACTCAAGAAATATTTAATTAGAAAAGACAGCATTGAAGCTACATGAAAGGTCAGGGGCAGGCAGAGGTTAGCCTTTTTGGGGAGGGAAGAAGTAAGAGAGACACGCAGAAGACAGATTGCCAGAAATGCTTGGAAAAGGGATCTCCCCGCAAACTCGTTAATAAAGCATGGGAGGCAGACAGTTCTGCATGAGGCTAGAAGTTTAAGAAAATACAAAAGCAGCTGTGAATGCCATACTAAGAAGATGAGACTTTACTTCTTAGACTATAAGGAAACACTGAAAGGTTTCAGGTTCTTTGTTGCGTTATCAGAGACACGATGCTGTTGCTGCTGCTGCTAAGTCGCGTCAGTCATGCCGACTCTGTGAGACCCTATAGACGGCAGCCCAACAGGCTCCTCTGTCCCTGGGATTCTCCAGGCAAGAACACTGGAGTGGGTGGCCATTTCCTTCTCCATTGCGTGAAAGTGAAAGTGAAGTAGCTCAGCCGTGTCCCACTCTTAGCGACCCCATGGACTGTAGAGACACAATAAATTTGCGGGACGGAGGAGCAAGGAAGACCAGGAGGTAACATGATCTCCTAATAAATTAAACAGCTCAGGTAAGAAAAACTGGTAGAAATCTAACATGCACCACTTATATTCTAGCAATTCCATTTTTAGGATCTATTATACACCAGTATATTTACATGAACAAATCTACATGAAAGTGTATGTAAAGAAGAAATTGTATGACTTAAATAACGGTGATACTGTTTAAAAATGGAAAAACCTAAATGGTACCAAGGAAACATTAATTAAACAGCAACGCATCTATACTATGTGATGGGTGGTAGTTTAGTTACTAAGTTGTGTCCTACTCTCTCAACCCCATGGACTTTTCCTCCCAGGCTCCTCTGGCCATGGGATTTTCCAGGCAACAATACTGGAGGGAACTGCCATTTCCTTCACCAGGGGATCTTCACATCTCCTCTGTATTGCAGGCTGATTCTTTACCAACTGAGCCACCAGGGAAGCATACTATGTGATCCTATGCAGTGATTAAAAGAGAATTAAACTAATGGGATGGAGAAGGCAATGGCACTCCACTCCAGTACTCTTGCCTGGAAAATCCCATGGATGGAGGAGCCTGGTAGGCTGCAGTCCATGAGGTCGCTAAGAGTCAGACATGACTGAGCAACTTCACTTTCACTTTTCACTTTCATGCATTGAAGAAGGAAATGGCAACCCACTCCAGTGTTCTTGCCTGGAGAATCCCAGGGACAGGGGAGCCTGGTGGGCTGCCATCTCTGGGGTCGCACAGAGTCGGACACGACTGAAGCAACTTATCATCAAACTAATGGGAAATGATAATGGAGCTATGTCTGAAATGCTAACTGGAAACAGCAAGCCAAAGAATGAGTAAAAACCACATAAAGTAAAATCACATTAGAGTGCTTTAATGTTACATATTTGCATATAGGAGATCAACCCTGGGTATTCTTTGGAAGGAATGATGCTAAAGCTGAAACTCCAGTCCTTTGGCCACCTCATGCAAAGAGTTGACTCATTGGAAAAGACTGTGATGCTGGGAGGGATTGGGGGCAGGAGGAGAAGGGGACGACGGAGGATGAGATAGCTGGATGGCATCACTGACTCGATGGACATGAGTCTGAGTGAACTCCGGGAGTTGGTGATGGACAGGGAGGCCTGGCGTGCTGCAATTCATGGGGTCGCAAAGAGTTGGACACGACTGAGCAGCTGAACTGAACTGAACTCAACTGAATGCATGATTGAATACAGCTGGAACTGGAAGGTGGTAACAGAAATGAACTCCGGGGAAAGGAGTGAGGGCAGAGAGAATTAGGAAGGAGAACGTCCACGTGTCTTTCCACAAGTGTGCAAAGACATGTCCCTCAACCCTGCTCTACGCACTGGAAACAAAACTAGGAGACAAACAAGAAATTCTCTCCAGGTCACTTCTGTTCTGGTGATGGAAAATAGATAACATGTAGGTCATGAAATATCACACAGTTCGAAGTACAAGGGAGAGATACGATGGGGAATAACTCAGAGTAGACTTTAGACAGCATGATTGTTTGGGGTGTCTACTGCCACTAATTTAGTGACTTTAAACAACATCTACTTATTATTTCAGTTTCCATGAGTCAGATTTTGGGGTCCTCTTGCAGGTCTCACAAGGCTGCAGTCAACATGGTAGCCAGGCTGTCTTCTTTCTGGAGGTCTGGCCCAGCTCCAAGCTCACTAGGTGAGCTGGTAAAACTCCTTTTCTCAGGGTTATCCCACTGGGAGACCTGCTTCTTACTGGTTATCAGCTGGAAGCAGCTCCAGGTCCACCATCTACGTGTGGAGACCGTCTCCACAGACAGCTCACAGCAAGGCAGTGAGAATCTCTCTCAGTTCCATCTGCTAGGATAGAACCATGTGCAACATAACGTAACTGTGGGCATGACATCCCATCCTCTGAGCTATGTTCCATCATGAGAAGCAAATCACAGATGACATCCATGCTCCATGAGGATGAATCAAGAATGACTCACTGGGGTTGCCTGGGATGTGTCTGCCACAGTAACCAAGAAAACCTCTCTAGATGGGTGGACATTCAGGCTGAGATCTGAATAATCAGAAGGAGGCAGCTGGTCTGTACTGAGTGGTGGACTACCCAGAGTTCCCAAGCACTGCCAGGTATTCCCCGAGCACTGATGAGTATCCCTCCAGCACTGACACATATTCTCCCAGCACTGACAGGTATTTCGGGAGCCCTGGCAGGTATTCCTCAAGCACTGGTGGGTATTCCCCAGCTGCTGGAAGTTTTGGCGCCTGGGAGTGTCCAGTTGCGTGAAATTAAATGAATTGACCATCAGACAGAGGCAGCTCTAATGTGGTGGCAGTTTAAGGAAGCAAACCAAAATCTAAGCCTGTAAATGCCTCAAGGTTCCAAAACTGAAACCTAAGGACAACCAACCACAGATAGGCAACTAGGACTGAGCTGTAGCCAATCAATAACTTTCTCACTTTGCTTTGGCCTTTCATCTACAAAGGTCTCTCCCCAGTTCCCGTTGGTGGAACACGGCTAACCTTTTCAGGTTTGCCACTGCCAAGTTCAATTTATTACAGTTTTCCTTCAATTTGTTGTTCAGTAGCTAAGTCATGTCTGACCCTTTGCACCCTCATGGACTGCAGCACACCAGGCTCCTCTGTCCTCCACTATCTCTCGGAGTTTGCTCAAATTCATGTCCATTGATTTTTGACTTTTCATACTGTCCATGGAGTTCTCCAGGCAAGAATGCTGAAGTGGTTTTCCATTCTCTCCTCCAATGACATTTTGTCAGAACTCTCCACTATGTCCCATCCGTCTTGGGTGGCCCTGCATAGCATGGCGCATCGCTTCATTGAGGCACGCAAGCCCCTTCACCATGACAAGGCTGTGATCCATGAAGGAGTTTCCTTCAATAACTCCCAGTAATGATGAAGAGTGAAGGCCTGGCCCCTCAACTCAACCCCAGACAACTGTGAGGGGCCAACCCAGCCTCAAGTCCTCTTGGGGTCAGCTGTGGATTTAATAAGGCTGTGATGCACCCCCCTTTCTCTGCCTGCACACTTGCTTCCCTCTCTTGCACAATGTTGACCCCAAGAGCATTCCCTAATAAAGTTCTCATATCCTAATTTCTACTGCAGAGTCTGTTTCCTGGGAAACTGAACCTGCAGCAGTAGCGATAGAATGATTAGAGTGATGAACATTCCAGAAAGAGAAGACTGCTAGTGCTAAGGCTTTTCAAGTAGGAAGGGCAGGCCAAAAAAAAAAAAATGATTGAGGTTAGAGTTTAAGTGTTCAAAAGAATGGCTCAACTTGAGGTCAGAAAATTAGGTCAGTGTTAGATCACACAAGGCTGTGTAAGCCATGATACGGAGGTTTGATTTTTCATTGGGATGGAAAACCATTTATAGTGTACTTAAAAATGAAAAGTTTTTAGAACAATAAAAACCAATTCAACGTCAAGATAAAATATGCAAATAATAGAGAATAGTAAGAGAATAGAGAATAAGAGAATAATAAGAGAATAGATAAATAGATACATTTGATAACAGATGAAACCCTGGAAAGGGAAAAGATACAAGTTTCTCTGACCAATACAATGGATAAACAAGAGGTAGAATTAAGTTACTTGTCATCAGTTATCATCTCTGATTTGGTTTTAACAGAAAACAATGGAGCTTGTGGTTGTGATGTATTTGAGAAATGCTTATTGATGTCTCCACATACTTTTAAATTCAGCTCTTTTGAATGGGCATATCCTTTGCAAACAATACCAAGACAGCTGACCCACTAAATACGGCACCCTAACAGGAAATAATGCTTACATAGAATCTGAAATCTTTACTGTTCAATTCTCTCAAGCTGTGCAATGTATTGCTGCAAAGAAGCAGTCTTTTCTCTGTCACGCCCAAGAAGAGCGCTCAGGGATACAGGGCTCAGATAGCTTTACCAACAATGGTTCCTTTCAAAAGCAGAGGAAGCTGACAGCAAAGATGTTTGAGAAGTGGGATTTGAAGAATTTCCTAAATTCTTCTTTCTACTTCTTTCCACTTAAAGACAATTTAAATCAATTGCTTCTACCCTATAAGACAAGCTAGCATTAAGCTTTTAACCTTGACAGAGAGGAAAACTGCAGTATCATTGTGTAGGAGGCTGCCTGCTGAGTGCCACGAGCAACCTAACATTCTTTCTCAAGTGGAAAGATGAAAGTTCTCGGCACATTTCATCAGGGAGAGTCAAACATTAGATCTCTGGGACTTAAAAGTAGAATGCTGTTAAAATTTCGATAAATTCTCTACACGCACTACTAATATTAAGATTTTAGCCATTCAACTGATGCAAAAGTGTAACTCAGATGGATACTAATTATTTTCGACCCATGTATCTAATGAGCCTTGGAGTTTAAGCAGATGAAAAATACTTTACCTTATTTATTTATCAACTCAGCTTTAGACCTTTGGTAAAAAGGAGTTCTCTGAAGACAGATTTGGTCTTAACCTTGTTAATGATGACAAGAAGAAAACTAACCTATGTGTTGCTATTGTGGTTTAGTGGCAAAGTTGTATCTGACTTTTTTGTGACCCCATGAACTGTAGCCCACCAGGCTCCACTCTCTGTGGAATTTCTCAGGCAAGAATACTGGAGTGGGTTGCCATTTCCTACTCCAGGGGATCTTCCCGACCCAAGGATTGAACCCATGTCTCTTGCATATGCAGCAATCAAAGAAAAATAAATATTATTCCCCACTTTGTAAAAGAGAAAACAAGTCCAGTGACATCAAACAGTTTATCCACTATCACCAAGTCACTAAATACCAAAGACAGGGATAAACCCAGAGCCATGATGCTGTCTCAGCACCCCCTGTGGTATTCTTGCTAGGTAGGTTGCTTCTTCCCCAGCATCACAAGTGCCTTAGAATACGATCTTAGGCAGAGAGGCAGAGAGTTAAAGGCACCTGTCAGATTTCATCAGAATAAAACAGACTTCAGATACTTACAGCTGTAGTGCTACGGGAACACTTAAAAAGTATAAGTACTCACTGTGCTACCTGAATTCAGCTTCTTTGGTTAATAATAACTTATTCTCCCAATATCTCTTCTTTAATAGCTGAAACTTTATTAAGACCAAAAATAAATGCAATTATCTGTGAAGGATGCTATATATGTGCTTGAGTGTACATTGCAGAGTGAAAACAGGAATTAACTGCAAACAGGCACAAGGGGACTTCTGGGAGAAATGGAAATGCTTTAAAACTCGATTTTGATCAAGGTTGAACAATTCTATAAATTTACTAAAATATTGGATCACACATTTACAATGTGAATTTCACAGTATGTAAATTATCTCAATAAAACTATTTTTAAAGGATAGGAAAGAATGGGGGTGCATATTACTGCTAAATATGAATAGTATGAATATATTAATATAAAATCATTGATAATGTACTTGAAGGAAAGGGAATAGAGTCACCGTGCATGTGGATTTGAGAGAATGAGCACGAAGGGGCTAAAGAAAAAACAGGAAGAGGGCATGATGCCAGCCTTCCCTGCTGTTCCGCACCAGGCAAAATGATCATCCAGCAGGGTCATCACAAAACCTCCACTTAATAATTCCCTGAGGAAAATTCAGCATGGAGCGGAGAGGTGATCCCTCCAGGACCGCAGAGCTCCAAGAGTCTCAGAGCTCAGTTCAGACTGAGCCCCTTAGGACAGAAACCCGCATTCTAAAGAAGTGAAGTCTGTCTGGAGCATTCCTATTATACTTAAATATTCAACCATTCAGTGAACTTTTGTTGAGCAACTCATATGCCAGATGTGGCCAGCCATCTAATCCTCGTGTGTAATCCCATGAGGCGGAAGTGTCATTGTGATTTTAATGTCACACGAGTCTCTTTAGGCCTGACCGACCCACGAGGACACGCAGGGTCATGTGAACGACATCAACCCAAACTCTCCAGGCTCTTGCTACATTTCCCTCAGAGGATCCCAAACGCTGGCAAAGGCCACTAATTCAGACAACTTCCGAGAGTCCCAACAATGTTGCTCTGGGAGCAGCTCTGAGATGCTGCTCTGCATGCTGTCACGGGACAGCACCATCTCACCTGGACTCTCCAGATCATGCCACGCAGAAATGTGTGGTTCTGTCTGAGGAGGGCTCAACACCTCTTTCTTTTGAGTAGGGAATGCTAAGGAACAATGCCTGTCCATCCATGCTTGAAAATGCTTTAGCACAAATGGTTCAGACTTTGCTTACTCTTTTTTTCAGCACCAGACATGAGCCCTTGACCCTGAATGGAGGCATGTGCCAACCCCACACTGAAGTCAGGACCACCACTTGCCTACGGTCATCAAAGCTTTGTTGCTGAGTGCGGCCCACCATGTCTAGCTTTATCTCTGCTTGTTATGGGCCAGGTCTCAGAGGCCTTCCCAATCCTGCTCAGGGAGATCTCTAGGGAATCATCCAGCCTCATCCCTCTTCCAAGTATGTTTACACATTCCAAACCCAGGTTTTAGACTGTGTGAGTCTGATAACATTAAGGATTCCGTTATGAGCCCCTCATCTGCCAGAGAACACCATTCCCACAAGCACAATCCCTTCTGAATTAGGGTTTGGTCCCCTGCATTCACTCTATTAAATATATCTCGCTAAGAAACTTTCCTAACATCACAGAACATTACTTATACTATATAAATTCACATGCAAACATATTCTATAATGCGAGCTTTGTAATGATAAATAAACCAGTCCATAAACATTTACACAGTTCTCAATATTCCTAATTTTTTAACCAATCATGTCTAACAACTCAAATTTAAATTTATATTTTTCAAATAATATATCACCAAATTAACAACTGAACTGAAGGTTAAAGGAAAGAGATAGTATGAAATAAATGTTTTTTAAATATAGTAAAAGAGTTCACCTTTAAAATAAAACATATAGGTTTGGTTTTTCATTTTCTTTTTTTTTTCTCATATTTTCTCTGGCTTTGAAGAGGAATCTACAGAGATAAAATAAGTCATCTGTAGGAGAGCTCAGTAAACAACAGCAGTGTTTACACAGTTCTTCATATAAGCTTTGAAAAAATGGAGCACATGGCCAGATTACACATCTAAATTTTATGAGGTCCATAATTCACTGCTACCATCCTAGGTTTTGAAGATTGCTATTATATCCTTGATCTTATATGTATATAAGAAGAATCAATTTACACTTGGCTATGTAGTCATGCACTACACATATTTGTAAGACCAGAACATTTATAATTTGATAATATTGACTAAAGCTTTGACCTGACTTATTCTGCATTTAGCTTACAATTGAAATCTCTACAGGTACCCGTACTTGTTAAAAATAATTTACAAAATAGTGTTTTAAAAATTCATGGTAATATCTCCCAAAACGATACAGGAAATTTTTATTTTTAATGATATATTTAAAGTTGAAGATACAAATTGAGTCAGGTTCTCCTAGCATCTAAAATGACTCCTGATGTATAAGCTATTTCACTAGAGCAACTTCTTCACCAATGTGCACAGAGCAGTTAATAAAGAACTTGCTGCCCATTGAGGCTCTTAGAGAAACAAAATAACCTGAGATAAACTTAGGATACTCAGAAAGACCAACCGATAAATAAAATACATATATATATTCAGTGTTTTGAATGGGCCTTATTTTTGATAAATATATGATAGATGGTAAATTATTGTATCTAATTTGAATGTGAACATATTATAATACTTTATACATTAATTTATTGATTGATTCAACAAATATTTCCTGAGTGTCTAGGAGAGGCATGGTGATTGGAGTTGTGAGAAAATAAGGTAAATATCAGACAAAAATTCTTGCCTTCATAGCACTGGCTTTCTAGTGAAGCAATAAACAATAAACAAAATAAGTGGATAAATCATATGTCAGGTGGGGAAAGTGCTGGGGGGCAGGAATAAAGCAGAGCAGGATGCTGGGGACATATGGAGCAGTTATGACGGAAACAGGATGGAAGGCCTCAGGGGAAAGTGACATGAGTCCAACAGCCTGGAGATGAGTGAGCTGGTCTTGTAGCTTTCTAAAGTAAAGTGAAAGTAAAGTGAAGTCGCTCAGTCGTGTCCGACTCTTTGCAACCCCATGGACTGTAGCCTACCAGGCTCCTCCCTCCATGGGATTCTCCAGGCAAGAGTACTGGAGTGGGTTGCCATTTCCTTCTCCAGGGGATCTTCCCGACCCAGGGATTGAACCCGGGTCTCCAGCATTCCAGGCAGATGCTTTAACCTGTGAGCCACCAGGGAAGCTTTCTAGAGAATGAGAAATCTAGGACAAAAGAACAATAATTGCAAAGGCCCTAATGTCAGTATGCTTGGTAGGAGAACAGTATAGATATGGTGACAAGTAACTGGGAAGAAACTGGAGAGAAGGCAAGGTGGGAATGTGTGCATGTGTGTGTGTGTTTATAGGGCCTCTTAGGCCACTATAAGAACTTTACTTTTGTCCAAGTAAGATAGGAAATAGACTAAGATAACAAGGTTGTGAACAAATAAGTAAAAAGAACTAGTTTATATTTTTAAAAAACTTATTCTGATAGTTTTGTTGAAAATCGTCTATAAGGTGGCAAATGCGTAAGCACCAAGATCAGGGAGATGGCTCTGAGACTCTCTTGCAGGAGAGAGGCAAGGATGGAACCAGGGCCATAGCCACGGAGGTGAGAAATGGTGACAATATGAGGACAGAGGCAAGAGAATTACCTTCCAGATTGGATTAGATGATGGGAGGAAGAGAGGAGACAAAAGTGATCCAATTATTTTTAATCCAAGCAACTGAAAAAATGGGGAAGACAGAAGCAGAATGAGCTTTCTGGATGCAGGCTGGCAGGTCAGAAGGTGATACGATTCAGCAATTCAGTTTTGAACATGTTAAGTTTGAAATTATCATCAGTCAGCCAAGTGGAGGTGAACAGTAGGTGATCTGAGCCAGAAATTATGTGTATGTGAAAGTTTTTGAGAGAGATGAATAGATAGATACATAGATGGATGGATAGATAAATAATTCAGTTCAATTCGGTCGCTCAGTCGTGTCCAACTCTTTGCGACCCCATGGACTGCAGCACACCAGTCCTCCCTGTCCATCACCAACTCCCGGCATTTACTCAAACTCATGTCCATTGTGTCAGTGATAAATAGTAGATAGGTTTTTAAGGCCATGGAACTGGATGGCATCACAAAGTCACGGAGTTTGGGTAGAAAACAAAATAGGTGCCAGGACTGAGTCTGGAGCCTTCCAGTTAGAAGAAGACAAGGGACCAGCAAAGGAGACCAGGATAATTTCATCACATATGTATATTAAAAACTTGGGTAAGCCTGGACATTCTGTTCTTCCCAGATCCAAGAGGCTGAAGCATTACACACAATGTTGCCATGTGAAGGGGAGACACAGCCTAGAACTGTGTACCATTCACTGTGACACAGAGCCGTGAATCTACAGGGTCAACTTGTAGCTCCCTCCAGGAAAAGATATCAGGTAGTATTGGAGATCAAGAAAAGTGTGATCAGGAGACAGAACTAGCTCAGTCACCAAATCATTTACATTCATTCAGCTAATAGTGAGCAGCGCCAACTGAGTGAGCCCCTGTCCCAGGTGGGCACAGTAAATTCAGAGCCTACTGCTAATCCTACAAATGCAAACACACACACATATATATACATTTTAATGATACATCACCATTTACAATAACGGGAAAATGTTTTTCTTTTTGCTCAGTATTGCCAAGTTCTGTATAGACGGAGTGCATTAAACAAAGATGACGGTGACAATATTCTCCATCTGTGGGTTTTCCTGCAATGTGACCTTGCCCATTTTTAGGCAGAGTCTAGTCCCCCTTTTCTTAGGATCTAAGCTGGACTTAGTGACCAGTGTGTAACCAAGAGAACATAAAGGAAGTGACTCTATGGGACAGCTGAGGCTAGGTCGGAAACGCTGCAGCATTTCCACCTGGTTCTCTGGAAACACTTGCTTTCCAGACACCGCCCTTAGGACTGGTGCTCCTGGAAGCCAGTGACCACACTGTCAGAAGCACAAACAAGATGGAGAGGCTGCAGTGCACCACCACGGGGGGGCCTGCCCCCTTAAGTCATCACCCATCAGGCATTACGAGCCTTTCTTAAGATTCTGCCCCAGCATTTCATGCACCTTCATTGTAGTGCTGGAGAAGCCTCTTGAGAGTCCCTGGGACTGCAAGGAGATCAAACCAGTCAATCCTAAAGGGAATCAACCCTGAATATGCATTGGAAGGACGGATGCTGAAGCTCCAATACTTCGGCCACCTGATGCAAAGAACTGAATCATTGGTAAAGACCCTGATGGTAGGAAAGATTGAAGGGAAGAGGAGAAGGGAGTGACAGAGGATGCGATGATTGGATGGCATCACTGACTCAATAGACATGAGTTTGAGCAAACTCCAGGAGATGGTGAAGGACAGGGAAGCTTGGTGTGCTTCAGTCCATGGGGTTGCAAAGAGTCAGACAGAACTGAGCAACTGAACAACAACAGCAGCAACAGCTATCTGAGTCTTCCAAGCTGACGCCCAGATTCCAACGATCTCTATCTGAGTTTCTGAGCATAACACAATAGTTTCCATTTTGTACCACTAAGATTTGGGTGTGAATTATGGATGGTACCATAATTATGGTACCAGCAATGGATGATGGTACCAATTATGTTCTCGTCATTTAACTCATTTAATCTTCAAAAGGAATCTATTAACTTGATATTGTTCTCTGCATTTTACAATGGGAACTGAGCTTTAAGAATGTTTAGCACAGCTAATAAATGGTAGAACCAAGATACAAACAGAGTTACAGACCCAGAAATGGTAAAGAATGTTATGATACACAGTGTGGGCAAGAAACTATATTAGGCACTGGGAAAATAGGAAATAAATATATGAAATAACTCATCTTTGATACTTACATAAGCAAAATAAGGAATCAAGATATTCATATGTGGCAATCACTTTCTTCTCAAATTCCTTAACCCAGTGGCCTTGCAAATGGTACATTCACTCATTAATCATGCATTCAGTAAGTGGTCACTGGGTGCTAACATGATATTGATCAGGAGGCCAGCCAATAGACGAGGCAGAGAGAGAAAATGAAGGAGAGGGTGCCTTTATAAATCAACCACGTGTGTTCTAGTTTAGGAGTAAGATTCCTAAAACATCTTGCTAATAAAGGGAAAAACAGTAGGATTGAAGGTTGAGAAAATGGTTCATCAAAGTGGTACATGACTCACACACAGAGAAACAGATTCTGAAAGATTCCATAAAGAAAGCATGGAAGAAATGACTAAAATAGGCACATGTGTTCCCAGTGGAAAGTGGAGGTGGGGAGGTACTGGGATGGGGAGCTTGCATAGGATTGTTTCTGGGAAGAATAAATTGAGATTGACATGAAATATGTGGCATTCAGAGTTATTCACAATTAGGTGCAATGGATGATGGGACCAATTATGTTCTCGTCATTTAATTCATTTAATCTTCAAAAGGAATCTATTAACTTGATATTGTTCTCTGCATTTTACAATGGGAACTGAGCTTTAAGAATGGTTAACACAGTTAATAAATGGTAGAACCAAGATACAAACAGAGTTACAGACCCAGAAATGGTAAAGAATGTTATGATACACAGTGTGGGAAAGAAACTATGTTAGGCACTGGGAAAATAGGAAATAAATATATGAAATAACTCATCTTTGATATTTACATAAGCAAAATAAGGAATCAATATATTCATATGTGGCAATCACTTTCTTCTCAAATTCTTTAACCCAGTGGCCTTGCAAATGGTACATTCACTCATTAATCATGCATTCAGTAAGTGGTCACTGGGTGCTAACATGATATTGATCAGGAGGCCAGCCGATGGACTAGGCAGAGAGAGAAAATGAAGGAGAGAGTGCCTTTATAAATCAACCACGTCTGTTCTAGTCTAAGAGTAAGATTTCTAAAACATCTTGCTAATAAAGGGAAAAACAGTAGGATTGAAGGTTAAGAAAATGGTTCATCAAAGTGGTACATGACTCACACACAGAGAAACAAATTCTGAAAGATTACATAAAGAAAGCATGGAAGAAATGACTAAAATAGGCACATGTGTTCCCAGTGGAAAGTGGAGGCGGGGAGGTACTGGGATGGGGAGCTTGCATAGGATTGTTTCTGGGAAGAATAAATTGAGATTGACGTGAAATATGTGGCATTCAGAGTTATTCACAATTAGGGGAATGATTTACATACATAGTCTTAAGATTCTGCTGTATATTTTCCAAATTTCATTTACAAATCCCACATAAAGTGTTCTGAGGAATAAAAAGGAGTTTTATCCATACTGCCAGGAGAAGCAAGGATGGCTGTGTAAGTGACAGAAAATGTCTCCATCTCTTTTAGACTTCCTGTGTCACATAGATATTTATTCTTTTTATTCTGAGAAAACCTAAGAAAAATCTAAGGAAATACAGGGTGGGTGCCCTAAGACAGATTCTATACTCACTCTCAGCTTACCCAGTGAACATCAGGAGAGATGTCTGGGTTTGGTCAGAACGCATGATCATCACCTGCCTACAATCTCAAGTCACTAAAGACCTTTAGTGGAGACAGAACAGAGGGTATGTGTATCTAGTGTGTGTGTGTGTGTGGTTTCTTCAGTGTAATGGTCTGTAGCAGAAATGAGATCTTGGTCAACTCCATTTTCCACCCTTAAAAAGGAAAATTAACATACTATGATTGTATTGGGTATAAGATAGGCCACAAGAATGTATTTTACAACATGGGAAGTATTAACCAGTATTTTATAATAACTGTAAATGGAGTGTAACCTTTACAAATTATAAAAAAAAAAAATTTAAGAAAATACTGGGGTTTTTTATAATATCACCACTGAAAATACTGTTCCAATTTTAAATAATGCAAACTTAATTATTTTAAACACTTTTCTTTAAAGAAACTAAACCACTCACAAAGGTATTCATTAGTCCACATCTCCAAGAGACTGCATCTCTAGCTGAACATTTGGTTCTTGAAAATTGAGCATTATTGGCTCACAGTTTTAGCACTGGTGCTTTATTTGAAAATAAGCAGAAGGTTTATAAACATGGGGTTTAAAAAAACTAGAGATCTAACCTCTTAGCTGATGAAGGAGTAGCAATCAGCATATGGAAGGACCAATGCTGAGTCTAGTTTTAATTGGCCTGTTTTGCTTCATTGATGTAGTGAATGCGGAGATAGGATAGTTATACAGTACAAGTTAATGTGTAAAATGGCAATGACAACAGTTATCTATGTATTTTTCATATCGATTAAAATTAGTTTCTTCCACCCACACTCTAAGAAATAGGAAGGATAGTAGCCATTTAATGACAATTTTCAAATGAATAATATTAGTAAAATACCATACTGAATTCATAAATTCATGAACATTATTATCGATTAAATGTGATTGATATCAACATTGGTCAGAAAATGCTGACATTTTGGACCACAATTTAAGTACATTCTCTATTTTTTGCCATTTTTTTCCCATAGTGTTCTCTCAACATGGAAGGCCTGACATTCATTCACAAAGCATTTCATAGGCTCCTATTATGTGCCAGCTCTGGGAGTCAAACCCAAGCAAGATACAATTCCTTTCTCAAAGAACTCATAGTTAAACAAAAGAGGGCAGGTAGGAAAGTAAGTAAGCGCACTGAATAGGCCTCGAGACAGAGAGAAACTTATATAAGGAAATAATGGGCCACGGACAACCAAGCAAACAGTAAGGTTTTTACCTGGCAGAGATATCAGGAAGCGCTTCACAAAGAAAGGGCTTTCTGAGTATAGTCTGGAAAGGAATGCGAGCGAGGGCCATTTCAGAAGCTCGAAGCACAAGACAGTCCAGCCTGCTTCCTTTGAAGAATATGCTCAGATTTAATAGACAGATAAAAAGGAATAGATACAGAGAAAAGGATAGATATGTTCTATGTTATATAGTTATATTAAGTATATGCAAAATAGGTATTTATATAAAATACATGAATATATAATAAGTGAATGTGTATACATATACATATGTAAATAGACACATATGTGTATTTTTCATTCTTTTGATAAAAGGAATCATTTTGGCCAGCCTGTGGAATGCTCTTTTCTACACATCCCATCTTTGACCCTCCATTTCTGACTAGATCCACAGTTTTATTTTTTAAAATGCTTACTCAGTGCGCACTCACATTTGAGAGCAAAACAGTACCCAGAAAAATACTTGAAATTCAAATTTTCAATCATATTTTTATTAAGTCGTTTACATATAGCCAGTGACCACACTGTCAGAAGCACAAACAAGATGGAGAGGCTGCAGTGCACCACCACGGGGGGGCCTGCCCCCTTATGTCATCACCCATCAGGCATTACGAGCCTTTCTTAAGATTCTGCCCCAGCATTTCATGCACCCTCATTGTAGTGCTGGAGAAGCCTCTTGAGTGTCCCTGGGACTGCAAGGAGATCAAACCAGTCAATCCTAAAGGGAATCAACCCTGAATATGCATTGGGAGGACGGATGCTGAAGCTCCAATACTTCGGCCACCTGATGCAAAGAACTGACTCATTGGTAAAGACCCTGATGGTAAGAAAGATTGAAGGCAAGAGGAGAAGGGAGTGACAGAGGATGAGATGATTGGATGGCATCACTGACTTAATGGACATGAGTTTGAGCAAACTCCAGAAGATGGTGAAGGACAGGGAAGCTTGGTGTGCTTCAGTCCGTGGGGTTGCAGAGTCAGACAGAACTGAGCGACTGAACAACAGCAGCAACAGCTATCTGAGTCTTCCAAGCTGACGCCCAGATTCCAACGATCCCTATCTGAGTTTCTGAGCATAACACAATAGTTTCCATTTTGTACCACTAAGATTTGGGTGTGAATTATGGATGGTACCATAATTATGGTACCAGCAATGGATGATGGTACCAATTATGTTCTCGTCATTTAACTCATTTAATCTTCAAAAGGAATCTATTAACTTAAGTCATCACCCATCAGGCATTACGAGCCTTTCTTAAGATTCTGCCCCAGCATTTCATGCACCTTCATTGTAGTGCTGGAGAAGCCTCTTGAGAGTCCCTGGGACTGCAAGGAGATCAAACCAGTCAATCCTAAAGGGAATCAACCCTGAATATGCATTGGAAGGACGGATGCTGAAGCTCCAATACTTCGGCCACCTGATGCAAAGAACTGAATCATTGGTAAAGACCCTGATGGTAGGAAAGATTGAAGGGAAGAGGAGAAGGGAGTGACAGAGGATGCGATGATTGGATGGCATCACTGACTCAATAGACATGAGTTTGAGCAAACTCCAGGAGATGGTGAAGGACAGGGAAGCTTGGTGTGCTTCAGTCCATGGGGTTGCAAAGAGTCAGACAGAACTGAGCAACTGAACAACAACAGCAGCAACAGCTATCTGAGTCTTCCAAGCTGACGCCCAGATTCCAACGATCTCTATCTGAGTTTCTGAGCATAACACAATAGTTTCCATTTTGTACCACTAAGATTTGGGTGTGAATTATGGATGGTACCATAATTATGGTACCAGCAATGGATGATGGTACCAGCAATGGATGATGGGACCAATTATGTTCTCGTCATTTAATTCATTTAATCTTCAAAAGGAATCTATTAACTTGATATTGTTCTCTGCATTTTACAATGGGAACTGAGCTTTAAGAATGGTTAACACAGTTAATAAATGGTAGAACCAAGATACAAACAGAGTTACAGACCCAGAAATGGTAAAGAATGTTATGATACACAGTGTGGGAAAGAAACTATGTTAGGCACTGGGAAAATAGGAAATAAATATATGAAATAACTCATCTTTGATATTTACATAAGCAAAATAAGGAATCAATATATTCATATGTGGCAATCACTTTCTTCTCAAATTCCTTAACCCAGTGGCCTTGCAAATGGTACATTCACTCATTAATCATGCATTCAGTAAGTGGTCACTGGGTGCTAACATGATATTGATCAGGAGGCCAGCCAATAGACGAGGCAGAGAGAGAAAATGAAGGAGAGGGTGCCTTTATAAATCAACCACGTGTGTTCTAGTTTAGGAGTAAGATTCCTAAAACATCTTGCTAATAAAGGGAAAAACAGTAGGATTGAAGGTTGAGAAAATGGTTCATCAAAGTGGTACATGACTCACACACAGAGAAACAGATTCTGAAAGATTCCATAAAGAAAGCATGGAAGAAATGACTAAAATAGGCACATGTGTTCCCAGTGGAAAGTGGAGGTGGGGAGGTACTGGGATGGGGAGCTTGCATAGGATTGTTTCTGGGAAGAATAAATTGAGATTGACATGAAATATGTGGCATTCAGAGTTATTCACAATTAGGGGAATGATTTACATACATAGTCTTAAGATTCTGCTGTTTATTTTCCAAATTTCATTTACAAATTCCACATGAAGTGTTCTAAGGAATAAAAAGGAGTTTTATCCATACTGCCAGCAGAAGTAAGGATGGCTGTGTAAGCGACAGAAAATGTCTCCATCTCTTCTAGACTTCCTGTGTCACATAGATATTTATTCTTTTTATTCTGAGAAAACCTAAGAAAAATCTAAGGAAATACAGGTTGGGTGCCCTAAGACAGATTCTATACTCACTCTCAGCTTTCCCACTGAACATCAGGAGAGATGTCTGGGTTTGGTCAGAACGCATGATCATCACCTGCTTACAATCTCAAGTCACTAAAGACCTTTAGTGGAGACAGAACAGAGGGTATGTGTATCTTGTGTGTGTGTGTGGTTTCTTCAATGTAATGGTCTGTAGCAGAAATGAGATCTTGGTCAACTCCATTTTCCACCCTTAAAAAGGAAAATTAACATACTGTGATTGTATTGGGTATAAGATAGGCCACAGAATGTATTTTACAACATGGGAAGTATCAACCAGTATTTTATAATAACTGTAAATGGAGTGTAACCTTTACAAATTATAAAAAAAAAAAAATTTAAGAAAATACTGAGGTTTTTTATAATATCACCACTGAAAATACTGTTCCAATTTTAAATAATGCAAACTTAATTATTTTAAACACTTTTCTTTAGGAGACAGAACAGAGGGTATGTGTATCTTGTGTGTGTGTGTGGTTTCTTCAATGTAATGGTCTGTAGCAGAAATGAGATCTTGGTCAACTCCATTTTCCACCCTTAAAAAGGAAAATTAACATACTGTGATTGTATTGGGTATAAGATAGGCCACAGAATGTATTTTACAACATGGGAAGTATCAACCAGTATTTTATAATAACTGTAAATGGAGTGTAACCTTTACAAATTATAAAAAAAAAAAAATTTAAGAAAATACTGAGGTTTTTTATAATATCACCACTGAAAATACTGTTCCAATTTTAAATAATGCAAACTTAATTATTTTAAACACTTTTCTTTAAAGAAACTAAACCACTCACAAAAGTATTCATTAGTCCACATCTCCAAGAGACTGCATCTCTAGCTGAACATTTGGTTCTTGAAAATTGAGCATTATTGGCTCACAGTTTTAGCATTGGTGCATTATTTGAAAATAAGCAGGTTTATAAACATGGGGTTTAAAAAAACTAGAGATCTAACCTCTTAGCTGACGAAGGAGTAGCAATCAGCATATGGAAGGACCAATGCTGAGTCTAGTTTTAATTGGCCTGTTTTGCTTCATTGATGTAGTGAGTGCGGAGATAGGATAGTTATACAGTACAAGTTAATGTGTAAAATGGCAATGACAACAGTTATCTATGTATTTTTCATATCGATTAAAATTAGTTTCTTCCACCCACACTCTAAGAAATAGGAAGGATAGTAGCCATTTAATGACAATTTTCAAATGAATAATATTAGCAAAATACCATACTGAATTCATAAATTCATGAACATTATTATCGATTAAATGTGATTGATATCAACATCGGTCAGAAAATGCTGACATTTTGGACCACAATTTAAGTACATTCTCTATTTTTTGCCATTTTTTTCCCATAGTGTTCTCTCAACATGGAAGGCCTGACATTCATTCACAAAGCATTTCATAGGCTCCTATTATGTGCCAGCTCTGGGAGTCAAACCCAAGCAAGATACAATTCCTTTCTCAAAGAACTCATAGTTAAACAAAAGAGGGCAGGTAGGAAAGTAAGTAAGCGCACTGAATAGGCCTCGAGACAGAGAGAAACTTATATAAGGAAATAATGGGCCACGGACAACCAAGCAAACAGTAAGGTTTTTACCTGGCAGAGATATCAGGAAGCGCTTCACAAAGAAAGGGCTTTCTGAGTATAGTCTGGAAAGGAATGCGAGCGAGGGCCATTTCAGAAGCTCGAAGCACAAGACAGTCCAGCCTGCTTCCTTTGAAGAATATGCTCAGATTTAATAGACAGATAAAAAGGAATAGATACAGAGAAAAGGATAGATATGTTCTATGTTATATAGTTATATTAAGTATATGCAAAATAGGTATTTATATAAAATACATGAATATATAATAAGTGAATGTGTATACATATACATATGTAAATAGACACATATGTGTATTTTTCATTCTTTTGATAAAAGGAATCATTTTGGCCAGCCTGTGGAATGCTCTTTTCTACACATCCCATCTTTGACCCTCCATTTCTGACTAGATCCACAGTTTTATTTTTTAAAATGCTTACTCAGTGCGCACTCACATTTGAGAGCAAAACAGTACCCAGAAAAATACTTGAAATTCAAATTTTCAATCATATTTTTATTAAGTCGTTTACATATATATCTAAGAATATTTTTAGAAGCATTTCATCCAATCATTTTGCATTAAGCAGAGCTAAATGCCCTCACTTCAAATACTCTGATGCCACCTTGTGGTCTATTTCCATATGACAGCCCACAGATAATCACTTTTTTATTTTGTTATAGAAAAAGCTGGCTTAAAACTCAACATTCAAAAAACTAAGATCATGGCATCCGGTCCAATCACTTCAAGACAAATAGATGGGGTAACAGTGATGGACTTTATTTTCCTGGGCTCCAAAATCACTGCAGATCGTGACTGCAGGCATGAAATTAAAAGATGCTTACACCTCTGAAGGAAAGCTATGACAAACCTAGACAGCGTATTAAAAAGCAGAGACATCACTTTGCTGACTAAGGTGTGCATACATGCATGCTGGGGTTTCCCAGGTAGCTCAGCTAGTAAAGAATCTGCCTGCAATGCAGGAGATTCCGGCTTAATTCCTGGGTCAGGAAGTTCCGCTGGAGAAGGGATAGGCTGCCTACTCCAATATTCTTGGGCTTCACTAAAGGCTCAGATGGTAAAGAATCCACATGCAATGTGGGAGACCTGGGTTCGATCCCTGATTGGGAAGATCCCCTGGAGGAGGGCATGGCAACCCACTCTAGTATTCTTGCCTGGAGAAACCCCATGGACAGAGGAACCTGGTGGGCTACGGTCCATGGGGTCACAAAGAGCTGGACATGATTCAGCGACTAATCACACACAGCATGTGCATGCTAAGTCATTTCAGTCATGTCCAACACTTTTTGACCCTATGAACTGCAGCCCTCCAGGCCCCTCTGTCCATGAGATTATCCGAGCAAGAATACTGGTCTAGGTTGCCATTTCCTTCTCCAAGGGCTCCATTTCCTTCTCCAGGGGATCTTCCGGACGCAGAGCATTTGTGGGCAAGTTTTTTACCATTAGCACCACCAACAAAGGTCTGTAATAGTCAAAGCTATGGTTTTTCCAGCAGTCATGTATGGATGTGAGAGTTGGATCATAAAGAAGGCTGAGTGCCGAAGTAATGATGCTTTTGAATTGTGGTGCTGGAGAAAACTCTTGAGAGTCCCTTAGACTCCAAGGAGATCAAACAAGTTAATCCTAAAGGAAATCAACCCTGAATATTCACTGGAAGGACTGATGCTGAAACTCCAATATTTTGGCCACCTGATATGAAGAGCTTTCACTGGAGAAGACCCTGATGCTGGGAAAGATTGAAGGCAAAAGAAGAGGGCAGGAGAGGATGAGACGGTTCAATAGCATCACTGACTCAATGAACATGAATTTGGCAAACTCTGGGAGATAGTGAAGGACAGGATGTAGCCTGGTGCGCTGCAGTCCCTGGGATTGCAAAGGGTCAGACACAACTTCGAATGAGCAACAAGAAACCTCATCAGTAGGCCCTTTCATTTCCCATTTTGCAGTAAAAGAAATGGAGATTTAGAGATTAAATAACTTGGCCACATTTTTTCACCTGTAGTAAATGATAGAGTCAGAATTTGATATATGAAGTTATTTCTAATTCTTAATGCCATGCTATACTTCTAATTTTCTCCTCCACCTCTCTTCTTCCTCCCTCACTCCCCCTGCTCTGTTTCTTTCTGTTTTTCTCCATCTTTATTCATCCCTCTTGAGTCTCTGAAATGAATGTTAATACATGTCCTAAAATGCCTCCATTTATTTCCCATCAGAATTCAGCCCATCTGTGAAATTCTGCTCAGAGTCCATTCTCTCCATAACCCCACTCCCCACCAGCTTAAGTCACAGTCACCTCTCCCTCCCACCAAGCCAGTGGTTTCCGACTTGGCTACTCATCAGAACCACAAATAGAGACTCCATATAATTGTTCTGGGGAGTTCCTGAATATCACGATTCGTAGATCTCTTGAGGTGGCTCCAGTGTACAGCCGAGGTTATAAAATGGCTCCAAGATCTTAACACTTTTTTGGACTAACACTGTAGCTCTTTTGGCAATTAGAATCACAGACTAGTGTGACTTTGGAGTAGATTTTTAAGTGTAAGTGAAGATGTTGAATATGATCAGTAATATTCAAAAATGCTTGGCAGAATACTTTGAAACTATTTGGAGACACACCAAAAAATATGTGCAAAAGAAAGTTGAACTTCTTTTATGGAAGTTGAGGAGGGGAATGTCAGATCCCACTAAGTTGCTGCTTTCCCTCATTACAACTCTAGGGTCCCCCAGGGAATGACATGCACCTGTAAAGCACCCAAGATCAAACCCTGAATATACTGTGCCACATCAGCCCCTTCTGTCTGTAAGAGTCTGAGAGTCCATGGTGTCATGGCTAAGTTAAAGACGAATTATCCATACGTTAGCTCTATTATCACACCACGTCTCTGCCAGCAATGTGTCATTTAGCTAACAGAATGTCTGTGTCCTAGGTAATCATATTTACTCAATAAAAAATAAAGCATTTTCAAGTGACCTAGAAAAGGGACCATGTACCAAACAGCTGGTATTAATATTTCAAACTCACAACCACCTCTGAGTACCAACACCAAGTAAGCTCTGCATGAAGAAACTGAGAGTCGAAGGGTTAAGTGACTCACCTCAAACTGTGGTGCAATTTAGCACCAGATTCCTCACTCTTAATCCAGCCTATTCTATTTTTTTATAAATATTTTATGGGCCTCTCCTTTACCTGCCACCATAGGCTTAAAAACATTTCCACTAATGAGTAGCACAGAGCTGTCTCTAAGCTAACTTGGAACCAAGGTTCAGCCAGAATTTAGTATAATAGACCAATCCCAGCACATTTCCAGAGATCAGCAGAGGGGAAAAAGAAACAATACAGATTTGCATTCACATAAGGTAAAATGTACTGGAGACAGTCTTCTTTTTTTCTCAATGACAAATACAAAGTAAAATTCTTTGGAACAAAAAAAAAAGTATCATTTGAGCTTGAATTCCACAAGGATCAAGGAAAGATTAAAGAAGAAATAAATCAATAAGGAAAATCTGTTATTTCAAAACAGATCAAACTGTAACAAAAGGAAGAACACTTTAAAAATATTCTAGCATGGGTGTCTCAGTTTTCTGAGAAAACTCTGCTCATCAAAACTCATTTTTATTCCTTTTTTTTTATTTCCATGAGACCATTTTCCTTACTATATGAGGATGAGCACAGAGGTCTCCATATTAAACTGTCACAAGAACACAGGGGATAAAAGATTCCCCACAGTGAGCAAAGCCCAGGTGAACAATCCATCAGGAGGTGCCGCCACACAGTCAGGGTAATAATACACTCAGGAGGACACACATCCATCCACAGGGACTGAAGCCTTTCAGGTTAATATATCTTATTACTTGTGCCAACCATCTTTAAAGTTTGAAAGGCACATCATGCCCTAGAAATTACAGAGTAATTGCTTTTTTTATTAACAGCCAAATAGAAAGAAACCAATAGCAATAGAACTGAATAATTGAAGTCTTATTTAAAAGAATGTACTTCGATATTAAACTTGGAGTTCTTCATTTAAAGACACATCTACTCTCAGTTCTTAAACCTTTGTAAGAAAAGACATGCAAGGATTTGGAAGATGGATTCTTCCTAGGTGGCGCTAGTGGTTAAAAAAATTTTTTTTTCTCCTGCCCTTGGGCTTCCCTTGTAGCTCAGTCGGTAAAGAATTTGCCTGCAGTGCAGGAGACCCGGGTTCGATCCCTGGGTTGGGAAGATCCCCTGGAGAAGGAAATGGCAACCCACTCCAGTATCCTTGCCTGGAAAATCTCATGGACAGAGGAACCTGGTGGATTGCAGTGCATGGGGCCGCAAAGAGTCGGGCACGACTGAGCGACTAACACACACACACACACACACACACACACAATGCAGGAGACGCAAGAGACTCTGGTTGAATTCCTGGGTCGGGAAGATCCCCTGGAGAAGGAAGTGGCTACCCACGCCAGTATTCTTGCCTGGGAAATCCCATGGACAGAGGAGTCTGGTGGGCTACCGTCCACAGGGTCACAAAGAGACGCAATTGAGCATATACATACACACACATGTATATTTAAACATATTGTCTAACATGCATTCCAATATTTAGATTTAGAACATACTGCTTTCTTCACTTTAAATAAGAAATTCATGGACAATAACTGCTATCTAGCTTAGCTCAGGGAAGTTTTTAGGCCAACTGTATGTCCCGATAGTTTACGGGACATACATGGAGGTGTGATTTGGACACGGTGTGCTGAAAATCCTCGGCTCTCTTCTGAGGAAAGAGAAGAGACTTTCATGGGCACAGGATGTCAGTCGTGGGCACAGCTGCTCGGAGCAGGCGTGGCTGTCCTGCCCAAGGCAGCCATCCTGCCCACAAGAAACGCCCTTATGCTGGCTGATGACAACTCAGACAAAACAAATTTTCTCTCTTGGGGAAACTTGTGAAGACAGAGTCAATTAACAGCAGCATAAGCAGGTGAGACGGAGATGGGCTGGGGTATAAAACAGCTAAACTCTGCAGTAAAGAAGATGGGCCCATGTCCCTGGAGAGGGCACAGGGAACCAGGTTAGGGCGAGAGCAATGCTGAGTGAATGCCAAGCAAAGCTCCGTGTCTCCCTGAGGCATGAGTCATACTGAATTACCGTTTTATTCTCAACGTGGGGCCTAGAAGTATACCCTTTCAGGCTATTTCCTGCTCTTCCTTAATCAAAAGCCCTATTATCTCCCGTAACCAAACACATCTCTGTTCCCTGCAGCCTCAAAAATCCATAAGGCTATGTGCCTTAAACACCTTTAATTGAGCATGATCAATAAGGTTAAAAAAAAAAAAAAATCTATGGATTTCAGGGCTAATTGCTCTTTTTTGCAATGACATGAGTAGAGTTCACATTTTCCTCTGTATTATTAATACCAAATAGTTGACCAGGAGTACTAAATAACTCTAACTTGTGTTATCAATTTTTAAAAGATAACATAGCACCATGGAGAAGAACACAGTCTCTGTGGCACTGGTTCAGTCTCAACTCTCCTAACAACTCTGTGACCTTGGTTATGTCTCTAAACTCCTCTTGGCCTTGGTCTACTTCTCTGTAAAACAGATATTAATTGTATTCACCTCATGTAGTCTTTGTGAAAACTAAAAATGGATTATACAGGTGAAGTTCCAATACTTTGGCCACCTGATGTGAAGAGCCGACTCATTGGAAAAGACCCTGATGCTGGGGAAGATTGAAGGCAAAAGGAGAAGGGGGAAGTCGAAGATGAGATGGTTGGATGGCATCATGGACTCAACAGACATGAGTTTGAATAAACTCTGGGAGACAGTGAAGGACAGAGAAGCCTGACATGCTGAAATCCATGGGGTCGCAGCAGCAGTCCATGGGGTTCAAAGAACTGGACACAGCATAGCTACTGAAAAACAAAACAACAGATAGAGGATCTAGAATTTCTGCTAATAATAAGCACTGTATGAGAATGAACTGTTAAATGTTATTATTATTACTAAATGAGAAAATAACTTGAACACTAGAAGATTGTATTTCAATTTTAAAACAGCATCATCTACGTTTAAAACGATGATTAATCTCAGAGAAGCTGGTGGCCTCCGTGACCCTCAGGGTGCTCTCACTGGTATCACTCCACTGGAATATAAAGGTGAAAATGAAAACAACTCAAAAGATGCCAAGTGGGCACATCACTTCGTTACACTTAACTTCGGATACAAGATTTGGCAGGAAAAACATGCTCGACTGAAATATTCTGAATTCTTCTATTATACAGACAAGCACCCTAAGTGATTCATAAAAATCCCAGGCCCCAGGATATTCACTGGAGCTATTCATCAAATAATTCAAACAGCTGATAAAGAGTTGACCGAAACAAAAAAGACTGAATTCCTCTCTAAGGAACCAGAGTGTGTCTCTGGCAAAAACAAGAAGCTATTATGTCTCGTCCAATTTATTTGGTCTAGTGATTCAGAGAACACTGCTGCATCCATTACCATCACTTCCCTTCTCGAGTTTCTGATATTCATTAGGAAATGTCCTTAGCGACCCTAAAGAGTTCATGTTCATTACCTACATTAGATTGGATAAACTGGACGTGGCCGAGCAGAGTGATAAAACAGCAGGGGCCAGCAGATGCTGGACATTAGTGCCTGGAAGTGGTTTTCAGGGACGGGCTCACGGGCCAGGCCCTCCCCACCAGAGCCCGCCAGCCGGGCACTCTGCCGCCCTCTCTACCCACTTCCTTTGCTTTTTGTGCTTAGGGCTGGAAAGTTTTTATAAGCAAGAGGATTAATAGGCCCTGGAGCAGATGCTTTTTTACAGTAAGTACTATCGCAGTCTCCAATCCTGCTTTCTGTGTGGCTGATGGTAATCCCTCCCCAAAGAGACATTTGTTAGACACCTATTTTAAGATCCACATTTTGGTAATTTTATTAAGTTAGAAATTAAACACTTGCTGGTTAAAGTGCATGACGGACTATGAACAAAACGGCGCTTAGAGACCCTTCCAAAGTACATCGTCTCTGCCTTGTTCAACACTACCTTTGCCCAACTACGCACAGAGCAAAACGGGGGAATGCCTGAGACGCATCTGTGCCGCCAGCCACAGAAATGATAAAGGGTCAGAGACAAGTATCTGAAAGACTTGGAGAATTCCAGCGTCACATTTTAGGCACTCAAATTGTGTCCTGTGAAAGTTACCAGTAAAGGTTTCATGATAAAAATGCTGGAAGTTTCTCTGGCCCTTTGAACAAAGAGTATAATCTCACTGTTTTATGTATCAGGCTTCCCTTGTGGCTCAGACGGTAAATAACCTGCCTGCCATGCACGAGACCCAGGTTTGATCCCTGGGTTGGGAAGATGCTCTGGAGAAGGGAATGGCTATCCACTCCAGTATAAGCATTAAATCTAGAAATGACATTACAGCTAACTTGTTTTAGCCCTGACTCAGTTCTGAAATGATACAAATGCTCTTGGTAAGAGATAGGAAGACTTCAATGAAATTAATTATTTAGGTTTAGTTCATTCATTGTTAATATTGGCATGGCCATTTACTGATATTCATCCTGGTAAAAGCAAACCAAGAAGAGAAATCAAGAAAATAAAAAGAATAAGAAAGATGAAATTATACAGACAGTCGATTTCATTCTATCTTTCAGGTGCTTTGACCTTCCTGCAAACCACCTCTGCATCTCTTTCTTTCCCCAAGTAATTTATCATCCTAGTGACCTCTGCATAAATATATTATGATCTATGTCTCCTTACGAGAAAAATGTTCAAAGCATTCAAGCATTTTTCTTTTTGTAAAACCTTTGGTCATTTTAAAATGTCAACAAGTTTATGTGTTGGTAGGTATTATATGTATGCATGCGTAAATAATATAAGCACATATATGTTTATGTGTGGGCTTCCCAGCTGGCGCTAGTGGTAAAGAACCTGCCTGCCAACACAGAAGACGTGAGTTCGATTCCTGGGTTGGGAAGATCTCCTGAAGAAGAGCACGGCAACCCACTCCAGTATTATTGCCTGGAAAATCCCATGGACAGAGGAGCCTGGCAGGCTACAGTCCATAGGGCCACACAGAGTCGGACACGACTGAAGCAACTTAGCATGCATGCATGCATGCATGTTTATGTATGTTTTTATGCATTCACACATGTATACATGCATATATATAACCATATATACTGTATGTAATACCTATTTGAGGGGTCTATATCCATATCTTTATCTGTAGCTGCAACTATTTTACATAGATAAACAAAACTTAATTCTTTTCAGGTCTTGAATTCCTTGGGATCACCCAAGGAAAATGCAACTGTATACAGACACAAAAAAACAATGTTACCAGCAGGGTACACATTCACCTCCATGTCACCAATTAAGAACCTTGGCTATCCTTTATATTGGTCAGCAAAAGCATTGAGTTTAGAAGAATATTAGGTAAGTATTACATTTCAGTTCCCTGGTGGCTCAGATGGTAAAGCGTCTGCCTGCAGTGTGGGAGACCTGGGTTCAATCCCTGGGTTGGGAAGATGCCCTGGAGAAGGAAATGGCAACCCACTCCAGTACTCTTGCCTGGAGAATTCCATGGATGGAGGAGCCTGGCAGGCTACAGTCCATGGAGTCGCAAAGAGTCGGACACGACTGAACAACTTCACTTTCTTTCTTTCACTTGAGTAAGAAGGCATTTTATGGGTATTGATCAAGCTATGTAGCATTTCTGTCTTTTCTAATGCGTACTTCAATACTACTTCCTGGGAAGAGAGGCTTTCCTTGACCTTGAGGTTGCTGAAGATTTATATGATGGAAAAGTCTTCATAATTAAGGTCCAGTCCCAGGAATAAAAGCAAGGAGAGCTCTTTTTTTGTGGCTACATATACTGATCAACCCCACCACTTTTTTTATTGTAGTCATCACAGCCCTTTGTGACTGGCATAATTTCCAAAAGGAAGCAGAGACCATGACTGAAAGGATGTTAAAATATTTTATTGATCATAGGACATCTCTGTGCCCTAGGAGTCAGGCAATACAATTTAACTCAGAGAGCTCAGATTTCATGAAATCTCATGAGCCTAAATAGTATACTCTCTTCCCTGGATGCTCCCAGATGCTAGCCGTTCTCATTTCCATAATAAAACAAAAGGAAGGAGAGAATTTGACATCTTATCTAAGAATCTATTGCCTCCTTCAGTGGTCTAAAATTTGTAACACCTTTAATATATTGCATCTCATGCTCAGAACATCCCTAGGCCCCTTTTAAATAAGGCTTGCTTCATTTGGGGTATGTGTGTGTGGGAGGGGAGGTTCAAGAATACTATTTGTGAATTAAAACGAGAAAGAAAAGGAAAGCCTTTCCACAAATTTCTGACCTTTCACCATTATTACCCCTGGGAGAAACTAAGTCTGACTGCAGACAGAGAATGGGAAAGCAATTTAGCAAGTTCAAAAGTGCACTGACCATTTAATTACTCTTAAATTATATTCCACATAAGGATTAACATTAGGCCTCCACAGCATCCAGTCTCTACTTTGCTAACTGTTTAAATATATCTTACAACTTGTAACAGAGCTGCAGGAGAATATATAAGCCAGTGAGTAGTCAGGACAACGATTTTAAAATACCTCTAACATTTTCAACTTCTCTTGTTACTCTACCTTAAACTTTATCTGTTTCCCTTTATTAAAGTAATAAATGGTTATTGAATTCCTACTACATCCCAAGCACTTTGCACCGTATGAAAGATATGACAGTAAATAATATAAATAAAGGTTTCATGTCCTGAAAGAGCTCACAATATTTAGGGAGGCACCAAAAAGCAATGGGCATTTCCAGTATGATATGTGCTTTGACAGGGAGGGGCAGTTTCTTAAAGGATGATATTTTAAAAAGGCCTCTAATACCAAGGGGTAAAAGGGGGAAATTGGGAGATTGGGATTGACATATGTACACTATTCATACTATGTATAAAGTTGATGGCTAATAACAACCTACTGTAAGCTCAGGAAACTCAGTGCTCCATGGTGACCTAAATTGGAAGAAAATTCAATAAAAGATGGGAAATATATATATATAGCTGAGTCACTTTACCATTCAGCAGAAACTAACAAAACATTTTAAAGCAACTATACTTGAATAAAAATTTATTAAAAAATTAAAAACAAAACCAAAAATGCATCTAGACAAAACTATAGGAGTTATGAACAGTTTTATAGAAGAAGTGACATCCAAGCTGGATCTTGAGTGGCAAGCCTTTAACCAGATGCAGGAAGGTGGTGGTTTGAAAAAAAAGGAGCAAGATAGGGCAATAATGAGAGAAGCAATGCTTTACTTCAAAATATCAGAGAATCCAGTCTTGGTCTAAAGATTAGGACAGATACACTGTGGAGAAAGATGAAGTTAGAGGAGACAGTGTTTATAACTGATGGAAGAAGGACCTCGTGAAGGTCTAAGGGGGGTATAGCTCAGCTGAGGAATGGGTTTGAAGAAGGACCATTACATTTTAATGTGAAGAAAGAATAAAGAAGAATACAAACAAATTTAAAGGTGCAGCGGCAGCAAGTTGAAAGAATTCACATGCAGTGGGTTCAATCTCTATGTGAACAAATATTATAATCAATTTATTGATTACATTTTATATCTCAATCACAGTATTAGAATTCATCTAATGCTCAGAGCTTTCTGCAATAATATATTACCAGTGTGTAGGTGAAAAAAAAAAACTCAGAGAAGATAGTTTGTCTGAAATTACACAATCAGAATGTGTCAAAGTCAAAGATATGAATTCAGATTCACTAAACTATATGTTTCTTTCCAGTTTCCTCCAACAAAGTAGAAGACACAATTCTCTGCTGTGAGAGTGAGAGGGAAATTGAGACAGAATTTGGAAAAGAGTAGAAAAGGATCAAAATTCTCACTATTTTTTCCCATTCTAACTGCAAGGGCTCCCAGATAGGGTAGCAAATAGAAACAGACTGTGTCACCAATCATTTGGAAATCTCAAGATTTGCTCAATAGCTCAATCAAGTGTGGATATGAAAAAAGTAGGCAGTTGAATTGATCTAGGATAGAAATTCTTCCAGATAGATGATTTCTTAGCTCAGGCTGCCATAATAAAATTTTGTAGACCAAGTGGATTGAATAACAGAATGAAAAAGCTGGCTTAAAAGTCAACATTCAAAAACAAAGATCATGGCATCCAGTCCCATCACTTCATGGCAAATAGATGAGGAAACAATGGAAACAGTGATAAACTTTATTTTGTTGGGCTTCAAAATCATTGTAGATGGTGACTGCAGCTGTGAAATTAAAAGATGGTTGCTCCTTGGAAGAAAAAACCGTGACAAACCTGGACAACTTATTAAAAGCAGAGATATTACTTTGCTGACAAAGGTCCATCTAGTCAAGGGTATGATTTTTCCAATAGTCATGTATGAATGTGAGAGTTGGACTATAAAGAAAGCAGAGCACTGAAGAATTGATGCTTTTGAACTGTGGTGTTCGAGAGGACTCTTGAGAGTCCCTTGGACTGCAAGATCAAACAAGTTAATCCTAAAGGAAATTAACCCTGAATATTCACTGCAAGGACTCATGCTGAAGCAGAAACTCCAATACTTTTGGCCACCTGATGCAAAGAGCTGACTCATTGGAAATGACTCTGATGCTGGGAAAGATTGAAGGCAAGAGGAGAAGGGGACAACAGAGGATGAGATGGTTAGATGGCATCACTGACTCGATGGACATGAGTTTGAATATGCTCCAGGAGATGGTGAAGGACAGGGAATCCTGGCATGCTGTAGTTCATGGGGCTGCAAAGAGTTGGACATGACTGAGCAACTGAACCACCACCACAACAAACACTTCTCAGAGTTCTGGGAGGCTGGGAAATCCAAGATCCAAGGGGCTAGCCAGTTCAACTCCTCAGTGAAGGCTCTCTTTTTGGACTATAGACGGCCACCTTCTCACCACATCCTTACAGGGCAGAAAGAGAGAGAGCATTGGGTCACTCTTCCTCATCCAGCAAGGACACTAAACCTTCATGTGGCCTTACATACTGACCTTGGCTGGGCCTCATTATCTCCCAAATGCCCCATCTCCAAATACCACCACACTGGGTGTTACGGTGCCAACACAGGCATTCGGAGGTGACACAATTCAGTACACAGTAGATAAAGAAGAAATATAAACACATGATTTAAAAAATATTCAAAAGCTGGACCATGAGAACTTACAATGAATGGGAAATGAAGTGAAGACCAGAAGGCTTATTGTAAAGGAGAACACGGAGGCCTGACGGAGTGACAGCATATTACAACAGGAGCTGCTTAGCTTAAATAAAACAGATGGAAGATTGGATGATTGAATTGACTTTATAATTTTTAATATCTCCCATACTGATTATTAGTCAATATGTAAAAACAAATAAGGGTCTGCATACATATTTTCTATTGGTCAAAAAAAAAAAACCCACAAATGTTTGGAGTGTGCTCTGCAAACATACTTGAGGGGAGAGAAAACATGGTCAAAAAGAAGCTGGCAACTATGAAGGAGAATGAATGGCACGTGGAGTTTCCAGGAGAGAAGGTGAACAACTGGAGCTGAAAGAGATCCCGGTGGGCTCCCCAGTAAAATCGTACCTCGTGGCTAGTGCCAGAGAAACACAGGTGACTCTGGAAACAAAAATAAAATCCCTACCATCTGTAAGATACACTCATTGTATGGAAACAATACATCTCACTAGACAATGAGGTTAACAATTACTGTGAATGATTGAAAGGTGTTTTTAAAAAGAATAAAGAGGTCAGCAGTCATTGAAGAAAATGCAATAAATATGAAGCCATAATTTAAAACAGCATGCTAAATTAATAGGCTTTTTTGATTCCATCAACCTTCACTAAGATGTCACCTCCTGTCTGCTGCTTCGCCAATTATATTCTCTAAGGAAAGGGATTAGCAGGGAAGGGAAAACTATTCAATCATTTTAATCGCTATTAGACATTTTTAAATTGTCAAATACAATTTTGTCCAAAAAACTACTTATTTAATTGAAATTAAAGGTACAAAATTTATTCATCTTTGTGGTGTTCAAAAATACCACTGAACACTAAAATCTAGTTGATTTATGCTGAATTATATTGAAATATATCACTGAATAATTTAGCAGTTCTCAAAATGTGGTCAGCAGAGGGCCACCCAAACCCTCTAGTGGTGAGCAAGGTCAGAGCCATCTTAATAAAAGACTAAGACTGTCATTTTCACTGTGCTGACCTTTGCACTGAATGTACAGAACAGAGATGGGCTAAACAACTGTCACTTTAGAATGAATGGATGTGGTGGCACCCAACTGGATAGTGGTTATTGTCTTCATGCCAACACATCCACTTCTACTTAAGGATGTCCTTGATGAAGCAGAAACATGACTAAACCTGGACCCTTTTTAACATTCTGTGTGGCAGGTTGGGAAGCACACACAAGGCACTTCTGCTGTATGTAAAAGGATGATCGTTGTCATGAGGAAAAACACTTTTGCAATTGTTTAGTTGTGAGCTGAACCTTCTACTCTTTTCATGAAACAGCACATTTAGTGCAAAGAACAACTGGCAGACAAATATTATTCAGACAAGACTATCTGTCAGACATTTTCTCAAAAATGAACAAAGTGAGCCTGTCACTTAAGGCTAATAACTGACAATATTTATAGCCAATAACACAATTTAAGCTTAAAGTAAAAGCTTCCACTAGCTTGACAACTTTCCGATACTTCCACACTTTTCTGGTAAATTTGGTAGCAATATGAATGAAACGTCTTGTATAATAAAGTTCATAAGTATTTGGAAGACTGCAAAGCTCAACATAACAATATTTCCTGCGGCTGGACTCACCCAGCTGTGGTCCCCAGCAGGTCTGCCTACCCTTCCTGCAGGATTTCATGTTTCCACGGCAGAAACACTGGTACTGGTCTCCTTGCGAGAACACACTCTCACCTTGTCTCTCAAAATAAGGAATCCTGCTTTTCAGCTAGACGGCTTGCAGGCAACCAGAAGTCTTGGTCTCACTGCCTGCCTTGTCTCTTAAGTACTGGTGAGTGAGATGCATACCAAGGTCTGTTGACGTGCACAATGGAGGGGTTCTGGGGAATTTCCAGGAAGCTTCATCAGAGAAGAGGAAACATGCCCTTCTCCCTCCCTTTCCCTGTTCTACCCCCTCGGGCGCAGGTCTGAGACCTGCTGCAGTGACCACAGGGAACTTCTGGTTGAGAGATACTCCCTTGGGGCGGCTGAACGGTGCACAGGAAAGGCCATGGTTCTGATGACCGTGGGGCCAGAACACCTGCCTTGGAAGGCCTGCTCCTACAATTCTTTACACAAGAAATAAACAAACTTTTTTTTTAATTTATTTAATTGGAGGCTAATTACAATGCTATAGTGGTTTTTGCCATAGTTGACAGGAATCTGCCACGGGTGTACATGTGTTCCCCATCCTGAACTCCCCTCCCATCTTCCTCCCCACCCCATTCCTCTGGGTCATCCCAGTGCAAAAACCCTGAGCACCCTGTCTCATGCATCGAACCTAGACTGGCGATCTGTTTCACATATGATGATATACATGTTTCTATGCTATTCTCTCAGATCATCCCACCCTGACCTTCTCCCGCAGAGTCCAAAAGACTGATCTGTACATCTATCTCTTTTGCAGTCTCGCATATAGGTTTATCACTACCATCTTTCTAAATTCCATAAATATGCATTAGTATACTGTATTGCTGTTTTTCTTTCTGACTTATTTCACTCTGTATAATAGGCTCCAGTTTCATCCACCTCATTAGAACTAATTCAAGTGTATTCTTTTTAATGGCTGAGTAATATTCCATTGTGTATATGTACCACTGCTTTCTTATCCATTCGTCTGCTGATGGACATCTAGGTTGCTTCCAGGTCCTGGCTATTGTAAACAGTTCTGTGATGATCATTCGGGTACACATGTCTCTTTCAATTCTGGTTTCCTCAGTGTGTATGCCCAGCAGTGGGATTGCTGGGTCATATGGCAGTTCTAGTTCTAGGTTTTTAAGGAATCTCCAAACTGTTCTCCATAGTGGTTGTACTAGTTTGCATTCCCACCAACAGTGTAAGACGGTTCCCTTTACTCCACACCTCTCCAGCATTTATTGCTTGAGATTTTTGGATAGCAGCCATCCTGACCAGCGTGAGATGGTACCTCATTGTGGTTTTGATTTGCATTTCTCTGATGAGTGATGTTGAGCATCTTTTCATGTGTTTGTTAGCCAAACTTTTCATTATATTTAGATTTTCTGCCACACAGAGCCATGCCCAGTCCTAACAGAAACACTTTTTTTTCCCCAAAATGATAATAACACAAGGATATTTTGAGCCACAAAACTTGGAATGGAAAATTGATGGTAACCATATAAAAGTAAAAATGGAAAGGAATTACTGCAGAGTCAGTAGGGGACATCCCTGTTTCTAGATATGTGGTCACTCCTCTGTTGCAGAAATATTCTTCACTGTCTGTATTCACCCGCAAGCCCCCTGCCTTCCACCACGTCTGTAAGGCTCTCTTCCTCCTCATCTGGCTCTTCACTTAGATGATCTCCTCTGGCTGACTCCAAGTGACTCAAAATTTTTTTCACTTTTATCTTGTCCAACAGTTCACACCGGTCTTCCTCCCACTCACTCAGACTCACAACATCCCAATTCTCAAGCAAAAATGCCATGAGGGTCCATTCTAGTACTTTCATCAGTGAAATTAACGCAGAGGTAATTTAAGCAATTCCATTAGAAAGAGTCAGCAGCTACCATACACTGCTAATAGTATTTCTCTTTCTGTTCTGTATTAATCAAGAAGGAGGGAAAATGCAACTGTGAAAACTTAATGAAATCAGAAAATCCTGCAAATTTTAACAGAGTTTCTGTGTGTCATGAAAAATGCCCAGAAAGGAATGAGCCCCGATACCAGCAAAGGTCCAGAAGCCATCTCTCCTAACATAGAGCTCTACCTCCAGCAAGCCAGCACTCCCGAATCCTGCACTTCTAGCTCTGGCAGATGCCCACAGACACTTCCCTCCAGGCCTGCCCTTGCTTCCTGTGCTTTTTTATTTCTCTCTTATTAAACTGTCATGGGGTGCAGCTTCTTTCACTTAAGAAGCAACATCGGAGGCAGTCCTAACATGGTGGAGGAATAGGATGGGGAGACCACTTTCTCCCTCACAAATTCATCAAAAGAACATTTCAACACTGAGTGAAGTCCACAAAACAAATTCTGAATGCTGGCAGAGGCCATCAGGCACCCAGAAAAGCAGATCATTGTCTTCAAAAACAGGTAGGAAAAAATATAAAAGATGAAAAAAGAGACAAAGGAGGTAGGGAGGGAGCTCCGTCCCGGGAAGGGAGTCCCATCCCGGGAAGGGAGTCTTAAGAAGAGAGAAGTTTCCAAACACCAGGAAACACTCTCGCTGCCAAGTCTGTGGCGAGCCTTGGAAGCACAGAGGGCAACATAACAGGGAGGAAAAATAAGTAAATAATTAAAACCAACAGATTATGAGCCCAACGGTAACTCCCCCAGCAGAGAAGCAGCACAGACGCCTGCATCCACCACTAGCAAGCAGAAGCTGGGCAGGGAGGCGCCGGCTCCAGTGCTTTTTAAGAATCCGGCCAGAACACCCCAAGAGTAACCAGAGCGAACTAACTTGGGCTAGCAAACCAGACTGTGGGATAGCTACCACGCGAAAAGCTCTAACATAAGACACCACCAGGACCATGCACAGAACAAAGGACGGAACAGAAATAGCCGGCTACAGACCATCCCCTGCCGGTAACAGGCAGCCAGAGCCAGAAGGGCTGGAAGGGGGCAATCGCAGCCCTAGAGAGATATTACCTACCAAACATCAAGCAGGCTTCTTTGCTAACCAAGACTTCTTGGGGTTCTGGACAGTCACTATCCGCCTGAGAAGGGACGCCAGCGGTACACCCAGAAAACTGAGCAGCAGGGACGGGAAAGGTGATAAGTCGCAGCGACCACGCTCGCCAAACACCTGAGCTACTCGGTCCTGGGAAGGGCACAAAATGCAGGCCCAACCGAATCTGTGCCCCTGAGGGCTACCTGAGTGCCGAGCCTGAGCGGCTTAGACCAGGGAGGTGCATGCAGCCTAGGGCTGGCCTCAGACGGTTCCCGGCGGAGCAATGTAGAGCCTGAGAGGTGTGCGCTGTGAGCAGGGGCAGGCCCAGTGTGGCTGAAACACTGCGAGCAAATGCCAGTGTTAATTGTTTGCAGCATCCCTCCCTACCCTCAGCACGACTGAACAAGTGAGCCTAAAAAAAAAAAAAAGTGTCCACCACCACCCACCTTGTGTCAGGATGGAAATCAGACACTGAAGAGACCAGCAAACAGAAGAAGCTAAACAGAGGGAACCACTTTGGAAGTGACCCCACACTGCCCATAGCACCAGAGAAAGTCCCAGAAATATCTTTACTATTTTTACGATCATTCTTTTTTTGTTGTTGTTGTGTGATTGTTTTTTCTTTTCTTTTCCTTCTTTTTTTTTAACCTTTAAAAAATTTTAAGTCCTCTATTTCTCCTTTAATTTTTATTTTTATAACCTACTATTACTTTTCAGAAAAAAAAAAAGACCCTATTTTTAAAGCAAACGCCATATATATATATTGTGGTTGTTGTTGTTGTTTAATAATTCTCGTGGCTTTGTTTTTTTTTTTTCTTCTTCTTCTTCTTTTCTTTAATATTGTATTTTTTTTTAATCCAACCTCTACTCTAGATTTTTAATCTTTGCTTTTTGGTATTTGTTGTCAATTTTGTACATTTATAAACCTAATCTTCAGTACCCAATTTTACCTGAGAGCAAGATTACTGGCTTGACCACTCTCTCCTCCTTTGGACTCTCCTTTTTCTCCACCAGGTGGCCTCTGTCTCTTCCCTTCCCCTTCTCTTCTCTACCCAACTCTGTGAATCTCTGTGTGTTCCAGACAGTGGAGAACACTTAGGGAACTGATTACTGACTGGATCTGTCTCTCTTCTTTTCATTTCCCTCTTTTATCCTCCTGGTCACCTCTGTCTACTTCCTCCCTCTCCTCTTCCCTGTATAACTCCGTGAACATCTCTGAGCGGTCCAGATGAGGAGTGCACATAAGGAAGTGATTACTGGCTAGCTTGCCCTCTTCTCTTTTGATCCCACCTCATCTCTTCCCAGTCACCTCTAACTACCCCCTCCCTCTTCTCTTCTCCATGTAACTCAGTGAACCTCTCTGGGTGTCCCTCAATGTGGAGAAACTTTTCATCTTTAACCTAGATGTTTTATCAGCAGTGCTGTATAGATGGAGAGGTCTTGAGGCTACTGTAAAAATAAAACTGAAAACCAGAAGCAGGAGGCTTACGTCCAAATCCTGAGAACATCAGAGAACTCCTGAATCCAGGGAACATTAATCAATAGGAGCTCATCAAACGCCTCCATACCTACACTGAAACCAAGAACCACCCAAGGGCCAACAAGTTCCAGAGCAAGACATACCACGCAAATTCTCCAGCAACACAGGAACACACCCCTGAGCTTCAATATACAGGCAGCTCCAAGTTACTCCAAAATCATTGATGTCTCATAACCCATTACTGGGCACCTCATAGCACTCCAGAGAGAAGAAATCCAGCTCCACCCACCAGAACTCCGACACAAGGTTCCCTAACCAAGAAAACTTGACAAGCCACTGATACAACCCCACCCACAGTGAGGAAACTCCATAATAAAGAGAACTCCACAAATTCCCAAAATACAGAAAGGCCACCCCAAACGCAGCAATATAACCAAGATGAAGAGACAGAGGAATATCCAGCAGGTAAAGGAACAGGAGAAAAACCCACCAAACCAAACAAAAGAGGAAGAGATAGGGAATCTACCTGAGAAAGAATTCCGAATATTGATAGTGAAAATGATCCAAAATCTTGAAATCAAAATGGAATCACAGATAAATAGCCTAGAGACAAGGATTGAGAATATGCAAGAAAAGTTTAACAAGGACCTAGAAGAAATAAAAAAGAGTCAATATACAATGAATAATGCAATAAAAGAGATCAGAAACACTCTGGAGGCAACAAATAGTAGAATATCGGAGGCAGAAGATAGGATTAGTGAAATAGAAGATAGAATGGTAGAAATAAATGAATCAGAGAGGGAAAAAGAAAAACGAATTAAAAGAAATGAGGACAATCTCAGAGACCTCCAGGACAATATGAAACGCTCCAACATTCGAATAATAGGAATCCCAGAAGAGGAAGACAAAAAGAAAGACCATGAGAAAATACTAGAGGAGATAATAGTTGAAAACTTCCCTAAAATGGGGAAGGAAATAATCACCCAAGTCCAAGAAACCCAGAGAGTTCCAAACAGGATAAACCCAAGGCGAAACACCCCAAGACATATATTAATCAAATTAACAAAGACCAAACACAAAGAACAAATATTAAAAGCAGCAAGGGAAAAACAACAAATAACACACAAGGGGATTCCCATAAGGATAACCGCAGATCTTTCAACAGAAACTCTTCAGGCCAGGAGGGAATGGCAAGACATACTTAAAGTGATGAAAGAAAATAACCTACAGCCCAGATTACTGTACCCAGCAAGGATCTCATTCAAATATGAAGGAGAAATAAAAACCTTTACAGAAAAGCAAAAACTGAGAGAATTCAGCACCACCAAACCAGCTCTCCAACAAATGCTAAAGGATATTCTTTAGACAGGAAACACAAAAAGGGCGTATAAACCCGAACCCAAAACAATAAAGTGAATGGCAACGGGATCATACTTATCAATAACTACCTTAAACGTAAATGGGTTGAATGCCCCAACCAAAAGGCAAAGACTGGCTGAATGGATACAAAAACAAGACCCCTATATATGCTGCCTACAAGAGACCCACCTCAAAACAAGGGACACATACAGACTGAAAGTGAAGGGCTGGAAAAAGATATTCCATGCAAATAGAGACCAAAAGAAAGCAGGAGTAGCCATACTCATATCCGATAAAATAGACTTTAAAACAAAGGCTGTGAAAAGAGACAAAGAAGGCCACTACATAATGATCAAAGGATCAATCCAAGAAGAAGACATAACAATTATAAATATATATGCACCCAACATAGGAGCACCGCAATATGTAAGACAAATGCTAACAAGTATGAAAGGAGATATTAACAATAACACAATAATAGTGGGAGACTTTAATACCCCACTTACATCTATGGACAGATCAACTAAACAGAAAATTAACAAAGAAACCCAAACTTTAAATAATACAATAGAACAATTAGACCTAATTGATATCTATAGGACATTTCACCCCAAAACAATGAATTTCACCTTTTTCTCAAGTGCTCACGGAACCTTCTCCAGGATAGATCACATCCTGGGCCATAAATCTAACCTTGATAAATTCAAAAAAATCGAAATCATTCCAAGCATCTTTTCTGACCATAATGCATTAAGATTAGATCTCAATTACAAGAGAAAAACTATTAAAAATTCCAACATATGGAGGCTGAACAACACACTTCTAAATAACCAACAAATCACAGAAGAAATCAAAAAAGAAATCAAAATATGTATAGAAACGAATGAAAATGAAAACACAACAACCCAAAACCTATGGGACACTATAAAAGCAGTGCTAAGAGGAAAGTTCATAGCAATACAGGCACACCTCAAGAAGCAAGAAAAAAGTCAAATAAATAACCTAACTCTACACCTAAAGCAACTAGAAAAGGAAGAAATGGAGAACCCCAGAGCTAATAGAAGGAAAGAAATCTTAAAAATTAGGGCAGAAATAAATGCAAAAGAAACAAAAGAGACTATAGCAAAAATCAACAAAGCCAAAAGCTGGTTCTTTGAAAAAATAAATAAAATTGACAAACCATTAGCCAGACTCATCAAGAAACAAAGAGAGAAAAATCAAATCAATAAAATTAGAAATGAAAATGGAGAGATTACAACAGACAACACAGAAATACAAAGGATCATAAGAGACTACTATCAGCAATTATATGCCAATAAATTGGACAACGTGGAAGAAATGGACAAATTTTTAGAAAAATACAAACTTCCAAAACTGAACCAGGAAGAAATAGAAAATCTTAACAGACCCATCACAAGCACGGAAATTGAAACTGTAATCAGAAATCTTCCAGCAAACAAAAGCCCAGGTCCAGACGGCTTCACAGCTGAATTCTACCAAAAATTTCGAGAAGAGCTAACACCTATCCTACTGAGACTCTTCCAGAAAATTGCAGAGGAAGGTAAACTTCCAAACTCATTCTATGAGGCCACCATCACCCTAATACCAAAACCTGACAAAGATGTCACCAAAAAAGAAAACTACAGGCCAATATCACTGATGAACATAGATGCAAAAATCCTTAACAAAATTCTAGCAATCAGAATCCAACAACACATTAAAAAGATCATACACCATGACCAAGTGGGCTTTATCCCAGGGATGCAAGGATTCTTCAATATCCGCAAATCAATCAATGTAATTCACCACATTAACAAATTGAAAAATAAAAGCCATATGATTATCTCAATAGATGCAGAGAAGGCCTTTGACAAAATTCAACATCCATTTATGATAAAAACTCTCCAGAAAGTAGGAATAGAAGGAACATACCTCAACATAATAAAAGCTATATATGACAAACCCACAGCAAACATTATCCTCAATGGTGAAAAACTGAAAGCATTTCCCCTAAAGTCAGGAACAAGACAAGGGTGCCCACTTTCACCGCTACTATTCAACATAGTTCTGGAAGTTTTGGCCACAGCAATCAGGGCAGAAAAAGAAATAAAAGGAATCCAAATTGGAAAAGAAGAAGTAAAACTCTCACTGTTTGCAGATGACATGATCCTCTACATAGAAAATCCTAAAGACTCCACCAGAAAATTACTAGAGCTAATCAATGAATATAGTAAAGTTGCAGGATATAAAATCAACACACAGAAATCCCTTGCATTCCTATACACTAATAATGAGAAAGTAGAAAAAGAAATTAAGGAAACAATTCCATTCACCATTGCAACGAAAAGAATAAAATACTTAGGAATATATCTACCTAAAGAAACTAAAGACCTATATATGGAAAACTATAAAACACTGATGAAAGAAATCAAAGAGGACACTAATAGATGGAGAAATATACCGTGTTCATGGATCGGAAGAATCAATATAGTGAAAATGAGTATACTACCCAAAGCAATCTACAGATTCAATGCAATCCCTATCAAGCTACCAGCGGTATTTTTCACAGAACTAGAACAAATAATTTCAAGATTTGTATGGAAATACAAAAAACCTCGAATAGCCAAAGCAATCTTGAGAAAGAAGAATGGAACTGGAGGAATCAACCTGCCTGACTTCAGGCTCTACTACAAAGCCACAGTCATCAAGACAGTATGGTACTGGCACAAAGACAGAAATATAGATCAATGGAACAAAATAGAAAGCCCAGAGATAAATCCACACACCTATGGACACCTTATCTTCGACAAAGGAGGCAAGAATATACAATGGAGTAAAGACAATCTCTTTAACAAGTGGTGCTGGGAAAACTGGTCAACCACTTGTAGAAGAATGAAACTAGATCACTTTCTAACACCACACACAAAAATAAACTCAAAATGGATTAAAGATCTAAACGTAAGACCAGAAACTATAAAACTCCTAGAGGAGAACATAGGCAAAACACTTTCCGACATAAATCACAGCAGGATCCTCTATGATCCACCTCCCAGAATACTGGAAATAAAAGCAAAAATAAACAAATGGGATCTAATTAAAATTAAAAGCTTCTGCACAACAAAGGAAACTATAAGCAAGGTAAAAAGACAGCCTTCTGAATGGGAGAAAACAATAGCAAATGAAGCAACTGACAAACAACTAATCTCAAAAATATACAAGCAACTCATGCAGCTCAATTCCAGAAAAATAAACGACCCAATCAAAAAATGGGCCAAAGAACTAAACAGACATTTCTCCAAAGAAGACATACGGATGGCTAACAAACACATGAAAAGATGCTCAACATCACTCATTATCAGAGAAATGCAAATCAAGACCACAATGAGGTACCATTTCACACCAGTCAGAATGGCTGCGATCCAAAAGTCTACAAGCAATAAATGCTGGAGAGGGTGTGGAGAAAAGGGAACCCTCTTACACTGTTGGTGGGAATGCAAACTAGTACAGCCACTATGGAGAACAGTGTGGAGATTCCTTAAAAAACTGCAAATAGAACTGCCTTATGACCCAGCAATCCCACTGCTGGGCATACACACCGAGGAAACCAGAATTGAAAGAGACACATGTACCCCAATGTTCATTGCAGCACTGTTTATAATAGCCAGGACATGGAAGCAACCTAGATGTCCATCAGCAGATGAATGGATAAGAAAGCTGTGGTACATATACACAATGGAGTATTACTCAGCCATTCAAAAGAATACATTTGAATCAGTTCTAATGAGTGGATGAACCTGGAGCCTATTATAGAGAGTGAAGTAAGCCAGAAAGAAAAACACCAATACAGTATACTAACACATATATATGGAATTTAGAAAGATGGTAATGATAACCCTGTATGTGAGACAGCATAAGAGACACAGATGTATAGAGTGGACTTTTGGACTCTGAGGGAGAGGCAGTGAGTGGGATGATTTGGAAGAATGGCATTGAAACATGTATAATATCATGTAAGAAACGAATCACCAGTCTAGGTTCGATACAGGATACAGGATGCTTGGGGCTGGTGCACGGGGATGATCCAGAGAGATGATATGGGGTGGGAGGTGGGAGAGGGGTTCAGGATTGGGAACTCATGTACACCCGTGGTGGATTCATGACAATGTATGGCAAAACCAATACAGTATTGTAAAGTAAAATAAAAAATTAAAAAATAAATAAATAAATAAATTCCATATATATGCGTTTAAAAAAAAAAAGAAGAAGCAACATAAAAAGTCTGCATTTTTACTGTCTCACCCATAGCTTTCAATTGATGCATATTCTCTGAGGACTTTGCTATGGTATCCACAGCCTCCTCTTTAACCTCAATTACTGCAATTATCCATCAGTTTTCACATGGATGATGGAAATGAGAGCCTAGCCTGACAGCTCCTTACTTCATCTTCATTATTTTTCATCTCCATTCAACCATGGATACTTGGAGCATATTTGAACACATCATTATCAAACACTTTACTTCTTAAGTCTTAAACTCTGATTTTCTATCACCAGCAGCTTGTAGCCTTACATCTTTATCTTCTTCACTACCAGTGCAACTACCGTTTAAGCCTTTTGAGAGAATTCTAAGAAAAGAAGGCAGAGCAAAAGATCTTCTGTTCCTCTCTTCCTTAAAAACAAACCAAAACGTAATTAGGAGAAAAACAGAAAAGACCACCTCCTCTTCAATAAAAACTCTTGTAAGTACATAACTGTGGATGAAAACACACACATAGAGAAGAGCTTCTCTTATAATTTCTCTTATATATAATTTATCTTATTCCTCATATAATAATAATCAGACGAGGGCATCGGAAGTTCACACAAGGTCTCAGCAGACCCCAGGCAGTGTGTACAGCGCACTGAGTATGCTGAGCCGCATCCCAAGTTAAGAGGTAAACAGTGGTCCCAGTTAGAATAGCAAGGCGTCCACACGGTGGGGCAGAGGCAGCCTCTGAGAGGCCTCTGTGTTGCTAAGAAGTGGCTAGGAAAGTGGAACTGAAAGAGGAAATATATTTAAAAGCTGTCTGCCATGGGAGTCACAGCACAGAGAATAAAATATGGGAGCAGGTAGCCTGCAACTGCTAACCATTCCCACTGGAGAAGAAAAAAAGATCTCAGTATGCCTATGTGTGCACGTGTGGACAGGCCTGTGTGTGCATGTGTGGACAAATACAAGCTCGTGCACGTCCACACATATGTATGCATACCCACCTACAAGCTTGTGCACATGCACACATTAGTATGCACCCCCACCACCCCCACCAAGTCAAATTTGTTCCAGACTTCGCAGAGCCCTAATGGACATTCCTGTGACCCCAGAACACAGGAGGGAGAGAGGAACTTTGGACAAGGATGGCTGAATTCCAAAACCTGCAAGCCCACCCTTTTCTCTGATATCTGGTCCAACTATTCATGGTTCTCTTCTTCTGCTCACCTTTCCAAGAGGAACAATATTAAGATTAAAAGAAAGACATGTAGGAAAGGAGGCAGATGCAGAGAGGAATACACCACACAGAAGGCAGATGAAGATCATTCGTCAAAAAGTAAAGGCAATAAAACAGGTGATGCTGTCTGCATGCCTGACTCCACCCAAGACTGGACTGGAGCTCCCAGCGCCCGGTAGCATGGCTGGTGCCTACTAGGTGTCTCGTCCAGACTTGAAGAGTAAAGAAGTTCTTTGTCTTTCTAAAGAATGAATGGATAAAGAAGATGTGATACATATATATAATGGAATATTACTCAGCTATAAAAAAGAATGAAATAATGCCACTTGCAGCAACATGGATGGACCTAGAGATTTTCATATTAAATGAAGTAAGTCAGAAAGAGAAAGAAAAAACTTTGGATTTTCTAAAGTGGCATTTTGCATACTATTGGTCTCTTTCGGAAAATGACTTATTGGGCCTTCTTGGATTTCCTGATGTGAAGCAAACATGTGAGGTTTTCTGTGCTAAATTTAATTTAAAAAGGTCTTTTCGAAAGTCTAATTAAATATGGGACTTCTCTGGTGGACCAGAGGCTAAGACTCCATGGTCCCAATGCAGCGGCACCAGCTCAGTCCTTGATTGGAAATAAGATCCTGCATGCCACACAGCTTGGCCAAAATAAATAAATAAGATAAAGAGATGCCATAAAAAAAAAAAGTCAACAAATATTTTTTGAGTTCTTACTATGTGCAGATCACTCTGCTGGGTCTATCATGGATGTAAAAATAAGATCTCATGTCAATGTATGGCAAAACCAATACAATATTGTAAAGTAAAAAAATAAATAAAGCTGAAAATAAAAAAGATCTCATTTTATTTGAAAGATACAAACCCCCCAACGTTCATAGCAGCAGTATTCACAATATGCAAGACAGGAAAGCAACCTAAATGTCCATCAACAGAAGAATGAATGGATAAAGAAGATGTGGTACATTTATATAATGGAATATTACTGAGCTATAAAAAGAATGAAATAATGTCATTTGCAGCAACATGGACGGACTTAGAGATTTTCATATTAAATGAAGTAAGTCAGAAAGAAAGACAAATATCATATAATATCACTTATATGTGGAATCTAAAATACGATACAAATGAACTTACAAAACAGAAACACACTCACTGTTAAAGAAAACAAACTTACGGTTATCAAAGGGTAAAGGGACTAGGGGAGGGATAAACTAGGAGTTTTAGCAGATACAAACAACTAGGTCCTACTAGATAGCACAGGGAACTATATCCAGTCCCTGTAAGAAACCATAATAGAAAATAACAAGAAAAAGAATATAGATGGATATGTATGAATGAATCATTTTGCTTGCACAGAAACTAAATGCAACATTGTAAATCAACTATATTTCAATATATATAAACAAGACCTCATGTAGTTGAATATTCACTCTTTAATTGAATTCTTAATTTTAAATAGTTTCTTCATTGATCTAGGGAAGGGCAAATGCTATTTCCTACTCACCACTGCATTTCAGAATCTATTCTAACAGTAAAACTGTTTCTACCACCCCAAATATAATAGTAGACAGAACCAGTAGATAATTCAAACTCTTTTAAATAGTGCAAGTGAGCTGAATTTCTTTTAAATTTAAAATAAATGAACATTGTAATGAGTTTGTATGGAGACAGATGGTTACTAGATTTACTGTGGTGATAATTTCATCATATATGCAAATATGAAATCACTATGCAGTACACCAAAAATTAACGTAATATTGTATGTCAACTGTATTTCAATTAAAACAGTTTTTAAAAGATACTTAATTCCTCATTTCAGGATAAATAATAAATGGTCATGGTAAATGGAAGTTCATTCATTTATCTCTGCATTCAATAAGTACTTGTAAAATGCCTTCTATTTGGAAGATTCTATATTATATTAGGCAGTTTGGAAGATCCTAAATATGGCATTCAAAGTATAGGTGATATTTGATTGTGCTATATTTTAAATTTATCTTTCTAAATGAATGCAGCTTTATTCACAGTTTAATATTAGAGGAAAGGGGAGATTTCTGGTTTCTGGTTCCACATGTAAGAAGTTTGGAAGTTGCCACTCCCTCCCAAGAACAAGTGAAAACTGAATAGACTGAAAAATCCACAGCTCTATAGTAAGAGAGAGCTCTATAGTATGAGAGAGATGAAGACACAGGGAAAAGAGCTGCCCCAAGACCAGAAAGACAGTCTGTCACATACAGGGAGACATGGTTTACTGAAGCAGAAAGCGTGAGCAGAACAGCCTTGGGACCCATGCTGGGGTGGGGACTCCACAGTGTCACCAGTGAATTGCTGGAGACTGTGGGACAGTGCTGGAAGTTAAACATTCCAGGTAAACAGAGTCACAGGCATTTCCTACAGTTTCGTGACATTGCCTCCAGGACCTCGACAAGGCTTCCATAGTAAATATCAGAGAAAGATCTCCTGGGGCTCCAGCAGTGAGAGGGGAAAAGGAACCATCCGGAGTACATCAGAGCTCTCTGTTCTTAACAGGGCTGCCCTCAGGGGAAACTAGCTAACCTGAGCCTGTCCTGCTGGGGGATCATCCCAGTGAAACTGAGCTGGGAAGAGAAATACCCAACTCCATCCCCCTCTAGCCATCCTGTCCCACCTAAAAGGGGAGAGAAAACTCAGGGTCACTTGTGAGGCTCACACACAGCCCAGCAGCATTAGCTCACTGAATTCTGAGACCTAATCACAGGGCCACAGAACACTTCCCCTTCCATCCCAGCACCATGTTAAGGCTGATTTCTTGCAGGTCTTTTTACCTAGTACGTTATGTCTCACCATCAAAATATAAACAATGCATACCAAAAGGCAAAAAAACAAACAAACAAACCTACAATCTGAAGACAAGGAGAAAACATCAGAACCAGACATGGCAAGGATGCTGGAATTATGAGACTGGGAATTGAAAACAACTGTGACTAATATGCTAAGAGCTCCAAGTAGACAGCAGGCAAGAACAGATAGGCAATGTCAGTAGAGAGGTGGAAACTTTAAGAAAGAACTGAAAAGAAATGCTAGAGATAAACAGACACTGTAACGGAAATAAAGAATGCCTTACTTAGAAAGACTTGTTAGTAGACTATATACAGATGAGGAAAGACTCTATGAGCTTGAGGACATGTCACTAGAAACCCCCAAAAGAGAAAAGAAAACAAAGATTGAAGAAAACAGAACATAATATCCAAGGACTGTAAGGCAATCACAAAATACATAACATCCGTGTAATGGCAATACCAGAAGGAGATGGAAGAGAGAAAGGAACATAAAAATAACGGGAAAAAACAGTGACTGAGAATTTCCCCAAATTAAAATCAGACACCAAAACACAGATCCAGGAAGCTCAGAAAACATCAGGGTAAATGCCCACACAATCTACATGTGGGCATATCATCTTCAAACTATCAGAAAATCAAAGATAAAGAAGAAATCTTGAAAGAAGCCAGAGAAAGATAACACTTTCCCTACAGAGGAACAAAGATAAGGATTATATCCAACATCTCAGAAACTTTGCAAACAAGAAAGTGGAGTGAAATATTCAGAGTTCTTAGAGAAAAAAAAACTCCAGCTGAGATTTCTGTACCCTTTGAAATTATCCTTCAAAAGGGCAAGAGAAAGAAAAACTTTCACAGACAAACCAAAATTGAGGGAATCTATTGCCAAGTAGACCCGTCTTACAAGAAATGTCAAAAAAAAAGTCTTTAGAGGGCAGGAAAATAATATAGGTCAGAAACTGGGATCGACAAAAGAAAGGAAGAACATCAGTGAAGAATCAGTGAAGACAAAAAATTTTATTCCTCATATTCTTAATTGATCTAACAGCTAATGGCATGTTTAAAATAACAACAACAATGTATTTGATTACATAGACTGATGTATATATTTTATATACATGTGTGCTTATGGGTGGTTATATACAAATGAAATGAAAATAAGGAATGCTACAAAGGACTGAAGGGAGGAAATAGGGTTATTTTGTTACCATAAGGCACTCACACTGTCTGTGAAGTGGTGTGGTGCTTTTCCAGCATGGGCTTGGATGAATTATAAATGTATACTGAGAATTCTAGGGCAACCACTAAAAAAGCTCAAAAAGAAGTATAACTGATATGCTAAGAAAGGACAGAAAAATGGGATCTCATAGAATGCTCAATTAAAACCAAAAAAGGAAGTAAATTAGTGGATAATTTTTCTTCATTTTATGTGACTGTTAGAAAAATGGGATTTATGAGAAGCAAAATAAAGATAAATGCCTTTTAAAAATCAGTTTTAATAAAGAAACTCTAGTTCTTTTGATTATTCAGAATCTCCCAAGATATGTTCCTTGAAAACCTTCTTCCAAGATACAAAGGATAGTTCAGGAGAAAATATTTATGTGGTTAAGTGGGTTTAGAGAATGTTGCATTCTATAAATTCTCTTCTAAGAAATTTACAATATAAATGAACAAATCAAAGAATCTGAAAAGTCACAGAGTAAAGAAAGCTTTTTTTAGCTCTATGTTATGCAAACTTGTAAAGCATAAATACATTTTGCAAAAAATGTGATCTTATAGCTCAAAAGCACAAGATCTTAAGATGGTCAAGTGGCCTTAACTCAAGATGAACACAGTCTGTGTCTGCCCCGTGGGCTCTGTTTCTGCTGCCCATGCAAAGGTGCCCCCTCCCTATTTAAGGACTGACCCATCCATACACACCTAGTTGCCATCCTGTGCTATTTTCTCAAAGACTTCGTTACTACGTCATCAATTTTCTATTGCTGTCTTTATCAATTGATCCATTATGAAAACATCCTTTGTAATCCCATTTGGGGAAAGAAATTAGTTGAAGAATGTTGAGTTGGCACCCATTTCTTCACTCCCCTGTTACAGCACAATTCTTGGAAGTTTCTATTTGACATCTCTTCTTGATGATGTTGCATAATCATTTTTCAACCTGTTTAAATCTGGCTTCCTCTCACATTGTTCTTGCTGAATTGTTGTTGTCAAGCTCTCAAAAAATTCCATGTTGCAAAATTCTGTAAACGTTTTTAAAGTTCTTTTCTTACTTTACACTCGACAGTATTTTACCTACTTTGCCACTCACGCCTTGAAACACTCCCCTTTATTCCCTGTTCTTCCCTGCCAGCTCTGATGACTTCACTGCAGCCACCTGACCTTAGAATGCTTAGACTTCCCCACTTTCCATTCATCCTCAGTTTTTCTAACCGCTTACTTGATAATTTCATTCATTTCCATGGCTTTAAATAATGCCTATGACTAGATTTGGGCTATTTGGGGGGCTCCAAAATCACTGCAGATGATTATTGCAGCCATGAAATTAAAAGACGCTTACTCCTACTCCTTGGAAGGAAAGTTGTGACCAACCTAGACAGCATATTAAAAAGCAGAGACATTACTTTGCCAACATAGGTCCGTCTAGCCAAGGCTATGGTTTTTCCAGTAGTCACGTATGGATGTGAGAGCTGGACTATAAAGAAAGCTGAGTGCTGAAGAATTGATGGTTTTGAATTGTGGTATAGGAGAAGACTCTTGAGAGTCCCTTGGACTGCAAGGAGATCCAACCAGTCCATTCTAAAGGAGATCAGTCCTGGGTGTTCATTGGGAAGACTGATGTTGAAGCTGAAGCTCCAATACTTTGGCCACCTGATGCGAAGAACTGACTCATTTGGGAAAAAAAAAAAAAAAACACGCTGATGCTGGGAAAGATTGAGGGTAGAAGGAGAAGGGGACGACAGAGGATGAGATGGTTGGATGGCATCACTGACTCAATGGACATGAGTTTGGGTGGACTTCGGGAGTTGGTGATGGACAGGGAGGCCTGGCGTGCTGCAGTCCATGGGGTCACAAAAACTCGGATACGACTGAGTGACTGAACTGAACTGAACTCAATGACTAGATTATGAGTGCCAGATGTACAGCCCTGGTTCCTAATTCTGTCCAGAGCTCTGAATTCTTAGAGCCAGCTGCTTCTTGACATGCTAGCAAATATGCCACGTGCATCTCTAAGGTCACAAGCCCAGAAGGAGCTTTCCCACTTCATCCCAGCTTCTGCTTCTGGGTTGCTGCTGCTGGTGCTGCTAAGTCTCTTCAGTCGTGTCCGACTCTGTGTAACCCCAGAGATGGCAGGCCACCAGGCTCCCCGGTCCCTGGGATTCTCCAGGCAAGAATACTGGAGTGGGTCGGCATTTCCTTCTTCAATGCTTCTGGGCTAGGTATCGCAATAAACACTGCTTCCTTCCACCCAGTGGTGACTCTAGACAAATACTACAGAGTCATCCTCTGTCCTCCTTCCCTCAGCCCTCACATCTAAGTCATTAACAAGACCTGCCCATTTCCGCCCCCTAAACACCTGTGCACTTAACCTGTCCACTTTTCTGCATCTGCAAGTCTACCACCTGAGTTCAAACAGTCTCTTGCCTGGGCTGTTGCTATTGCTTCCTAGCTGATCGGTTTCTCCTCTTGCCTCATTCAATCAATACTCCCCACAGCACAGGACTGACATATGCAAATCCGGCTGACTCACTCCGCATCTCGCCCATTAAAACCTTCAATGGTCGGCTTATTAGCTTGGAACAAGCACTGCTGACAAGGATGGCTGGCAGCGGCCTCCTCTTGCTCCATTCGCCCCATTCCTCACTGTGCATAGGCTTTTCTGCTTTCTATCCTCTCCCCAGAAACACACTCAATGCTTCCCCTTCTGCTCTTTCCTTATGGGTTGTTCTTTCCCTATTTTCCACTCAGCTGACTTCCTCAATAGCTCCTCTCCAACGGCACCTCAGCCTCTCCCTGATGATCCTGCTGCCGGCCCATCCACCAGATCCTAAAGCACCCCCACATTTATGCCCCTCAAAGCACATCAGATGGTCTGCATGGATGGTGTTTACTATCGAGGGGTGATTGTGAGCTGGGCGGGTGTAACTTGGGTCTTGTTGGTCTTCTCTCCACACACACCTTACACACATCCCTGAGGACAGAGGGTCTGTCTAGTGGACCACTGGAATTCCAAGGCCCAGAGCAGAGCTGGCACAAAAGAGCTCCCGGATTAGTATTTGTTGGCTAAATTAATACATGATCCTCATGATCAACAAATAAAGACTTTCAAAAATATGTGACTGTTCTTCTGTGTCAACTCAGAAGATATAATCCTGATGCCTTTCAGTGGGAAGTGAGTCTAAGGAGGCCAGCCCAGATTACAATAAGTGAAACATGGTCCTCCAGAGGTGAGACACACCCCTAATGCACCTGAAATTTGAGAGTGGAAATAATTTAACATCCATTTTGGCAGGAAATTTCAGATATAAGATGCATCTCATGGCATCCCCATCTCATTTTCAAATCACAGCTTCTAATATTGTGAATTAAAAACCCTGGACTCCAAAGAATTCTTTCCCCTCTGCTCACCCTTTTCACATAAATCTTTTCACTAAAATGTAATTTAGAGTTTAGCCACTGGAGGGCACTTTAGCTCTTTAATGGGCATGCCCTTTTAAAAAAATGGCGGGTATCTATCAAAGGCAAGAAATAATTTCCCTACAAATATTACATTCTTGATTCTGACACTTTTAAATCTCCAGGTCCAAAATCCAAGCGAGCTATTTCTAATTCAGGAAACTGAATTCACTAACTCGTGACATTATCTTATTTAAATTGTCATTAAACATCTCCGAATCTGACTTCATTCAGTTCCTTGTGAAAACATCACAGTACTAACCACTTTAGGCTAATGATTCACAGTGAGGGTGAGCTCACCCTCATGCCAGAGAATTTTCAAAATGTGCATTTTTGAGCCCCACTCTGGCTTCCCTGGTGATTCAGAGGGTAGAGAGTCTGCCTGCAGACTCGGGTTTGATCTCCGGGTTGGGAAGATCCCCTGGAGAAGGAAATGGGAGCCTACTCCAGTATTCTTGCCAGGAGAATCCCCGTGGACAGAGGAGCCTGGTGGGCTACAGTCCATAGGGTCGCAAACAGTTGGACATGACTGAGTAACTTCACTTTCTTTTCTTTCTGTCTATTATGATTCATTAAATTACAGCCACCTCGGGTGTAGCATTAGCTTATGAAGTTTTTAGAAGCTCCCAAATTGCTTCCAAAGTACTCTTGGATGAGGACAAAGGCCAATGCTTTCAACTAGCCTTGCAAAAATATGTGTATATACATACACATATATATACACATACAGACATATATATACATACACACACACACACATACACACACACACACACACGAACAACTGTGCCTCAGAAGAGACAAGAATCAGGATTCCCACCCCTTCCCCGCTGCCCAGGAATATCCACAGGAGTCAAGGGCATTTTCTTAAGGCACAGTCAAGAAATGACTGCCGCAAAGGTTGCCACGAAATACTGCAGTTCTGCTTTCAGTCCCGATGGGTCCTCTGTCAGGGTCCTTATTCCAGAGGTGAGAGATCACACTGGCTTGGTGTGGATCCACATCACCCTGTGAAGCTGAGAACCAGGTCCGCTGAGCACGTGGAGTGCAGATGAGCCCAGATGAGCCTGGCTGGACCGAGGGGAACGGTATCTGCCACTCTGCCACTTCCTTCACCACCACCTCACCTCCTCTGATTCCCTCTAGATGGCACCCCTTGATTCCTACAAAAATGCCAACTGAGCCAGCAACACCGCAAGCTCCATCTGCCTGGGAAGCTTGCAAGTGAACATACTTGTTTTTCCTGCAAGACCCCAAGCAGAAGAGCTGCATTTTTTTTTTTTTCCTGTCTATTTATCCCAAGCCTGGCAGCCAACTCACCCAAGGAGGGAACAGGAGAGCAGCGTCTTCAATGCACTTCTTTTTGAATCTGTGGGTTTCTTCCTGAGAAAAGAATGAAGAAAAACGTGTCCACTGGGGGGCACCGTTCCCACATTATTCTAACCTAGAAGCACGCTGACTCACGCGGTCACATCAGGAAGCACGGGACAGGCCCATGCTTTGGAAGAAAGGCTGCTGCTGCTGCTAAGTCGCTTCAGTCGTGTCCGACTCTGCGCGACCCCATAGGCAGCAGCCCACCAGGCTCCGCTGTTCCTGTGATTCTCCAGGCAAGAACACTGGAGTGGGTTGCCATTTCCTTCTCCAATGCATGAAAGTGAAAAGTGAAAGTGAAGTTGCTCAGTCGTGTCCGACTCTTAGCGACCCCATGGACTGCCCACGAGACTCCTCCGTCCGTGGGATTTTCCCAGGCAATAGTACTGGAGTGGGGTGCCATTGCCTTCTCCAGAAGAAAGGAGGGGCCGTTTACTCTCCCGACCCTCCAGGCTATCATTTCAGCTGCGGGGCCTCTCCCCTTCATTTACAAAATACAGAAGCACAAATAACAGAGCTCTGCGGGGCCTGGACAGACAGGATCCTGTGGGTGATGTGGACGGTTCCCGCATCCACCCTACCTGTTCCCTCTGCCCCTTGCTGGTCCACTGAGGCCAGGAGGCTGACCTCCCCTCTCCCCCAACTGCTCCCCTGGCACCTAGGGCTCTGGCACGAGTCCTCTTCTGTCCGCCAGAGGCAGAAACCAGACCGGGAGCAGGACACCCTGCTCCTGCAGCTTGGCCACTTCTGCTGAGAGGCGAGGTGTTGGAACTGGGGGGTCTCCTGCAGCAGACCGAGCGCTCTCCGGACTTTTCACTGCTCTGAGGCTAGTGGTCTGGCATCAGGGTGGACCTCGGAGGTGGGAGCCCTCCTGAGTCAGCACTGAGTCTCTTCTGCCGAATACAGACCTACTAAGTGCTGGACAGGGTTTGGGGCACTTAAACATTACTTTAAAGATGTTAGCTATTCAGTTCAGTTCAGTTCAGTTGCTCAGTTGTGTCTGACTCTGCAACCCCATGGACTGCAGCACGCCAGGCCTCCCTGTCCATCACCATCTCCCGGAGTTCACTCGGACTCACGTCCATCGAGTCGGTGATGCCATCCAGCCATCTCATCCTCTGTCGTACCCTTCTCCTCCTGCCCTCAATCCTTCCCAGCATCAGGGTCTTTTCCAGTGAGTTAGTTCTTCATATCAGGTGGCCAAAGTATTGGAGTTTCAGCTTCAACAGTCCTTCCAATGAACATTCAGGACTGATTTGCTTAAGGATGGACTGGTGGGATCTCCTTGAGTCCAAGGGACTCTCAAGAGTCTTGTTAGCTATTATTATTATTTATGTTTGACCTCTTTTAACTTTTAAGATTGAGATATAGTTCATGTACAATATTATAAATTACAGGCATACAGCATAGTGTATCACAATTCTAAAGGGTATATTCCATTTATAGTTCTAAAATACTGCCTATATTCCCTGTATTGTACAATATATCCTTGTTATTTGTTTTATACACAGCAGTTTGTGCCTCTTAACCACCTATCCCTATCTTGCCCCATTCCCTTCCCCTCTCCTGTGAGTCTGCTTCCTTTTTGTTATATTCACCAGCTGGTTTTATTTTTCAGATTCCACGTATGAGTGCTATCACATACTTGATCTTAGTCACATTAAGCCCAAGTTTCCCTCTGTACAATGGTGACCTGTTGCTACCTGACTGCCTTGCAGATAAAATCAGATAATATATGCAAAGCGCTTAGCACAATGTGTTAGAGCTCAAACAATTTATCATTATCATTTTGATTTGGTTCCACTGTCATTTTTATTATCTTTGTCAACGTATAAATTATTTTGACATGAGTCTTTTAGGATTTAGCTAAAAGGTAGCTCAGTGGTAAGGAATCCACCTGCCAATGCAGGAGACATGGGTTTGATCCCTTGGTTGGGAAGATCCCCTGGAGAAGGAAATGGATTCTCCTCCCAGTATTCTTCTTCCCAGTATTCTTGCCTGGGAAATCCCATAGACAGAGGAGCCTGGTGGGCGATAATTCACCGGGTCGCAAAAGAGTCGGCGTCTCAAAAGAGTCAGACATGAGTTAGTGACTAAACAGTAACAAAAATCTTGTGTGCCTGACACTATCTTTAAGAGCACTGAACAAGTGTGTGCCGATGTCTAAACTACTGATCTGTCCCAGATTTCTAAATGTAGTGATACATTACACAGAAAGTCAGGCTAAATTAAAATAATAAGTTTCTCAAAAATTAATCACCTGATTCTGACTTGCAGAACTTTTCCTTGGACTTTGCTCTACAACCACTAGAGGGCAGACAGATACAGTAGAAAATCAGTACCTACCAGACAGAGCAGTAGATTCTTGGTCTGTCTGCTTTTTGAAAGTGGGTAGAAGCCGTATTTTTTCAGTTTTTCCTGTGGCAGCCACCAATGAAAAGAGTAGACTAATGATTCAGTATGTAAGGGAACAAATTTTAGCTAAAATATGATGCATTTGTTTTAGCTTATTAGTTTCATAAAATTGATACACACAATTTTCCACCATAGACCTATATAAATTTTAAAGCAGAACTATTTAACAACACATGCATGGATTTGTTTTAATTTGGAAAAGAATTAAACCATCCATGAATTGTTAGAACAAGGCAGAAGTGCACCTTGGTGCCACAGTGACAACATCTAGTGCCTGGGCACACAGAGACCTGGGAACACATGAATGGGCCCTCTGACCCACCAGCTGCAGTTGATGCAGTGCTTGGGATTTAAACATTGGGATAATACATGAGACTTGTAAGAAAACTGGCTACCAACTTTGAAACAAAACTGCTTTTTCACACACACACACATTAACAAACCAAATCCCCAAAACAACAAATATCTACTGGGATTTTGATTGAAGGGTATCAATCAATTTTCTTAAAATTGCCACCTTTACAAGGATGAATTGTCTTACAATCCATGAATTCAATATATCAAATTTTTTAATGTTTTACAAGGTTTTACATAGAGCTCTTGTAGAACATGTTTTAAAATGTTCTACATAGCGTTCTTGCACCTAGAATTAGGAATTTGGAATTTTTATGTTGTCTTAAATAGTATCTTGTTCTTAAAGTTTAATTTCTAACTGTGTTACTGGTGTATGCAAGTACAGCAATTTCTGCACACTGGCTATAATCAGCAAACTTGCTAAATTCTCTCTTTTGTTGATACTATTTATGTGTAAAACTTTAATTTTCTGTATAAATGATTATATCTTGGACTTCTCTGGTGGCTCAGATGGTAAAGAATCCTCCAGCAATGCAGGAGACTCAGGTTTTATCCCTAGGTTGGGAAGATCCCCTGAAGAAGGGAATGGTAACCCACTCCAGTATTCTTGCCTGGAGAATTCCATGGACAGAGGAGCCTGGTGGACTATAGTCCAAGGTGTCCCAAAGAGTCAGAAATGACTGAGAGACTAACACTTTCACTTTCAGTTCATGGTTATATCTTCTGCAGAGAATGCCAGTTTCCTACTGTGCTAGCATTAAAGTGTTTTCTTTTTCTTAATGTGTTTCTCGGGGCCTCTACTATCAGGAGAGGAGGTAGTGGCGCCATGCTAGCCTTGTTTCTGATGTAAAAGGAGATTGTCAATCTTTCAGCATTACGCACATGTACTAGGGGTTCAGCAATTTTATTCATCTTTCTAATTTAGCAAGTTTCATTTTACTAATAATCTTTTTTTGAATGTGTGTTTCCTCTGTTTAATCTTATGTGGTGTCATATTATTTTCCTCCCTTTATATCTTTGGATTTAATTTGCTGTTCCTTTTCCAAAATCTAACAGTGAAATGGAGACTTGGTTTCTAGAATGACTTTTAAAATATATGCATATACCTTTCATTATAAATTTCCAGTAAGTATGGAAAGTGAGTTGAAAATAATCAATTTTAGTTATTCAACCTGAAGTTCCCAGGATCTTTCCAAAATTAAATTCTTTAATAATTTTATAAATATTGTGTAGATTAAAATCATTTTCCTAAATCCTTAGACTTTGCCCTTCCTAACTTTCCATGTCTATTCTCTACTTTGGTGTGTGATATCCGATAAAAAGGGCTTCCCTGGTGGGTCAGAAGTAAAGAATCTGCCTGCCAATGCAGGAGATGCAGGTTCGATCCCCGGGTCAGGAAGATCCCCTGAAGTAGGAAATGGCAACCCACTCTGGTATTCTTGCCTGAGAAATCCTGTTGACAGAGGAGCCTGGTAGGCTACCGTCTATGGGGTCACAAGAGTCAGACATGACTTAGTGACTAAACCACCACCATCCTATCTCAAAACACACTGGATGCCTTCGCTACAGTTCTAGTTTTGGGGACACTCCACAGCATGACCAGGTGATGTCAGTTTACCCCATGCTTTGCAATCAACAGAACACTTGATCCGCCTCTTAGCTCCTGAAATCCCGTTCTATGAAAATTTTCCTCACAACTGTGGTTTTCTGGTTTGCTTATTTTACCATTTTGTTTTGTATNTAGTTTTGGGGACACTCCACAGCATGACCAGGTGATGTCAGTTTACCCCATGCTTTGCAATCAACAGAACACTTGATCCGCCTCTTAGCTCCTGAAATCCCGTTCTATGAAAATTTTCCTCACAACTGTGGTTTTCTGGTTTGCTTATTTCACCATTTTGTTTTGTATTTCTCTGCATCTTAATTTAGAAGATATCAGGGTTCTGAATGTTTTAAAGAGACGAAGTCTGTATCCACCTCCCGATCAAATCTCTTTGGTTTTTGGGTTTACACAGGTGAGCTGTGATTTCAGTTCACAACAGTGCCAGTGTTTCTTTGGGCTTCCCAGGTGGCTCAGTGGTAAAGAATCCACCTGCCAATGCAGGAGACTCGGGTTCAATCCCTGGGTTGGGAAGATACCCTGGAGAAGGAAATGGCAACCTACTCCAGTATTCTTGCCATGGACAGAGGAGCGTGGAGGGCTGCAGTCCATGGGATCTGAAGAGCTAAGTTATTCAGTTACAACTTAACAACAATGTGGCTTTTGTAATTTTCTGGCTGCATCATTTGGACCTTGTGAAATGGGGAGATGAATTTTCTTAATCCTAAAACTCCACCCGCCCCCTCAAACCATGGAAGGTAAAACCAGATGAAATGAACTGATAACTCTCATAAAAGGGGTGAATTATCTGGCCTGTGGCACCTCCTCAGCCACGTTTTTAGGTTATGCAACATTTAACTTGGTTGTGTTCTGTGGGTATAGCTTGGCACTCACCTGATCAGTCCTCTAACATTTGTTCCAGATCACCATGGGGACACAAGGCAAGAGGGTGCACGAGTCAGCACACGCCCACAAACCCCACTAGAAAAACATCTCTAGCCATTTGAGCAAGCACCACTAATCATCTTAGTAGATGAAAAGCTTCTTAAAAAGTGACTCTTTTCAGATGCCAGCAGAGACCAGATTACCAAAGAAATAGCAGGGCCCACGCTTTTCAGATGGAATGACCAAAGGGAAAGGCACTTCATGCAACCCTAAATAAGGAGAATTATCCATTGTTGGCAGTTTCTGGAAGAAGTAATTCCTTGGGAACAGCTCAGATCTTTAACTGCAAAGCAATTCATCCCAGTGTGTTGCTCCATATCTCACTGTTATCAGAGAATCACACCACCTTTCTCAGCATTCCTGGGGCAGATGAAGATCACCAATCTCTCATTGCCTGATTGTCCTGGAGATAACTGGCCAGGCATATATGATTGGTTACTGTGTATGTTCCCTGAAGGCAAGTATTGCTCTTAGCCCAGTTATAGGCACATCCAATACGTCTATAATAAATATGCTGTGCTTAGTTGCTCAGTTGTGTTCAGCTCTTTGTGATCCCATGGTCGGTAGCCCACCAAGCTTCTGAGTCCATGGGGATTCTCCAAGCAAGAATACTGGAGTGGGTTGCCATGCCCTCCTCCAGTGGATCTTCCCAACCCAGGGATCGAACCCAGGTCTCCCGCATTGTAAGCAGATTCTTCACCAGCTGAGCTACCAGGGAAGCTCTATATAATAAATAGATACTGAACTATATTGAATTATTTGGGCTTCCCAAGTGGTGCTAGTGGTAAATTGGGCTTCCCAGGTGGTGCTAGTGGTAAAGAATCCACCTGTCAATGCAGGAGACTTTAAAAGCAGGTTTGACCCCTGAGTCAGGAAGATGCCCCAGAGAAGGGAATGGCAACCCACCCCAGTATTCTTGCTGGGAGAATCCCACGGACAGAGGAGCCTAGCGAGCTACAATCCATGGAGTTGCAAAGAGTCGGACATGACTGAGTGTCTGAGCACACATTGAATTATTTATTTCACAATGAATCAATGTACACTATTTTGTGAACTCTTAAAGTGAAATGCTTATAAAAAGATGTTTTATAATGTTTCATAATGGAGGATTAGGACCATTTCTGAAGTCTGCTATGTCACTCAGGCTACCACTCAAGGGAAAAAAAATGGGACTGCAATACAATCGCACTACATTAAAAAATGTTAATGATGATCATAAAGCAAATTCTTCCACAAAAATAGTCACCACAAACTCAGTGATATAGCCCTGAGGTCATTTACTAACAAATGATCAATGAGTATCAAGTGAATAGTTATGAACATCCAAATGTTCACAGAAAATCTATTTTCCTCTCCCTTTTTATTTTGAAAATTTTGAAATCTACAGAAAAGTTGCAAAAATAGTAAGAGGAAACACCCATATGTTCTTTGTCTGGATTCCTCAGTATTAAGATTTTGTTGTCTTTGTTTCTCATGTGTGTGTGTGTGTGTGTGTGAATGTGCACACATTTGCTGGCCCATTTGAGAATTTAGTTGCAGAAAGCATAAGACTTCATCCCTAAGAATGAAGGCAATCTCTTATATCATAATACAATTATCTCACTCAGGAAACACAACATTAATACAAGGCCATTATCTAATGCATGGTTCATTTTCAAATTTTCCCGATTATACCAATAATGTCCTTTTTTTTTTTTAAATTTACTTCTCCTCTCTGGGCTACAACCAAAGGTCACGCATTAAATTAACAGATCACATCTCTCCAGTCACCTTTACCCTGGGACAGTTTCTTAGCCTTCTTTAAAGTTCATGATGTTGGCATCTTTAAAGAGTCCAGGCCAAAGGTTTGCAGAAAGTGCTATAATTTGGATTGTTAGACTCAGCTTAAACATTCTGAGCATGAGTACTACACAGAGGAAATGTGTCCTTCTTGATGCATCAAGTACACAGTTTTCTCCATAGCACTTCCCTCCAGGCACCCTACACGCAAACCTGTTATTCCTCATCTCCTGGATAAAGCAGAGTCTACCTTCTCCCACCTCTGCTAACACCGCCCACCTGCACAGAAAGCACTCTCTCGTCTTCTGTGCCCCATGGGCTCCTTGTTCACTGCTCAACTCAAATATCACACTTATCACAAAACTGTCTATACTATATTCCTCCAGGTGTGTATCACTCTCTCGAAAATTCCTACAGTTGTCCAAAATCTACCTAGTGCTTCATCACAATGAATAAATTCATAGTTCCTCTTGTATTAACACTAATCTTATCACAGTTGTGTGCCTTGTCATCCCACTAGAATACCACCGAATTGAGAGCAGAAACCATAAACCTTGAATTCTCTGCACTTGGATTTCATTTCTCACAGACCGTGCTAGAATACAAAGTATTTAATAAGCAGTTATTTTGTGGTCCTTGATGAATGAGTGAATTAACATTACCTTAGGGGAAAAAAAGTCATCCTATAATTAAATCCCCACTGTATTTAAGAATTCATGCAGGAAAACAGTGATTTCAGTTTATTCCCCAGAGATTCTTCTCAACTTAAAAAAAAAAAAATTTTTTTTTAAATAATTTAAATTCTCAAGAAAATTTTCCAGAAATTAAGAATGGAGAAAAAAATCCAATTTTAAAATGCCCCTTCTATTTCCAAAATAGCATACTCTCTATTCTTTAAAAAACAAAACAAAACAGGTCAGTTGATCAGAAATAATCATAATAAAAATAACAAAAAATTTGAGACAATAAAGAATATCTTGTTATTTCAAAGGAACTGTAGTTCAGTTCAGTCTCTCAGTTGTGTCCGACTCTTTGAAACCCCATGGACTGAAGCACGCCAGGTTTCCCTGTTCATCACCAACTCCCGGAGCTTACTCAAACTCATGTCCATCAAGTCAGTGATGACATCCAATCATCTCATCCTCTGTTGTCCCCTTCTCCTCCTGCCTTCAATCTTTCCCGGCATCAGGGTCTTTTCAAATGAGTCAGCTCTTTGCATCAGGTGGCCAAAGTATTGGAGTTTCAGCTTCAGCATCAGTCCTTCCAATGAGTAGTTAGGACCGATTTCCTTTAGGATTGACTGGTTGGATCTCCTTGCAGTCCAAGGGACTCTCAAGAGTCTTCTCCAATACCACATTCAAAGACATCAATTCTTTGGTGTTCAGCTTTCTTTATAGTCCAGCTCTCACATCCATACATGACTACTGGGAAAACCATATCTTTGACTAGATGGACTTTTCTTGGCAAAGTAATGTCTCTGCTTTTTAATATGCTGTCTAGGCTTGCCATAGCTTTTCTTCCAAGGAGCAAGCATCTTTTAATTTCATGACTGCAGTCACCATTTGCATTGATTTTGGAGTGCCAAAAATAAAGTTTCTCACTGTTTCCATTGTTTCCCCATCTTTCTGCCATGAAGTGATAGGACTCAATGCCATGATCTTAGCTTTCTGAATGTTGAGTTTTAAGCCATTTTAGGATTTGAACTGGCTCTACTGGAATTCCATCACCTCCACTAGCTTTGTTCATTGTGATGCTTCCTAGGGCCCACTTGACTTCACATTCAAGGATGTCTGACTCTAGGTGAGTGATCACACCATCGTGGTTATCTGGGTCATGAAGATCTTTTTTTGTATAGTTCTGTGTATTTTTGCCACCTCTTCTTAATATCTTCTGCTTCTGTTAGGTCCATACCATTTCTGTCCTTTACTGTGCTCATCTTTGTAAGAAATGTTCCCTTGGTATCTCTAATTTTCTTGAAGACATGTCTAGTCTTTCCTATTCTATTGTTTTTCTCTATCTCTTTACATTGATCACTGAAGAAGCCTTTCTTATCTCTCCTTGCTATTTTTTGAAACTCTGAATTCAAATGGGTATATCTTTCCTTTTCTCCTTTGCCTTTAGCTTCTCTTTTTTTCTCAGCTATTTGTAAGGCCTCATTAGAAAACCATTTTGCCTTTTTGCATTTCTTTTTCTTGGGGATAGTCTTGATCACTGCCTCCTGTATGATGTCACGAACCTCCATCAGTTGTTCTTCAGGCACTCTATCAGATCTAATCCCTTGAATCTATTTGTCACTTCCACTATATAATTGAAAGGGATTTGATTTAGGTCAATTTGTAAGGCCTCATTAGAAAACCATTTTGCCTTTTTGCATTTCTTTTTCTTGGGGATAGTCTTGATCACTGCCTCCTGTATGATGTCACGAACCTCCATCAGTTGTTCTTCAGGCACTCTATCAGATCTAATCCCTTGAATCTATTTGTCACTTCCACTATATAATTGAAAGAGATTTGATTTAGGTCATACCTGAATGGTTTAGTGGTTTTCCCTCCTTTCTTCAACTGAAGTCTGAATTTGGTAATAAGGAGTTCATGATCTGAGTCACAGTCAGCTCCCAGTCTTATTTTTGCTGACTGTATAGAGCTTCTCCATCTTTGGCTGCAAAGAATATGATCAATCTGATTTCAGTATTGACCATCTAGTGATGTCCATGTGTAGAGTCTTCTTTTGTGTTTGGAACAGGGTGTTTTCTATGACCAATGTATTCTCTTGGCAAAACTCTGTTAGCCTTTGACCTTCTTCATTTTGCACTCCAAGGCCAAATTTGCCTGTTACTCCAGGTGTTTCTTGATTTCCTACTTTTGCATTCCAGTCCCCTATAATGAAAAGGATATCTTTTTTGGGTTTTAGTCCTATAAAGTCTTGTAGGTCTTCATAGAACCATTCAACTTCAGCTTCTTCAGCATTACTTGTTGGGATATAGACTTGGATTACTGTGATATTGAATGGTTTGCATTGGAAACAAAGAGATCATTCTGTCGTTTTTGAGACTGCATCCAAGTACTGCATTCCAGACTCTTTTGTTGACTATGATGGCTACTCCATTTCTTCAAAGGGCTTCTTGCCCACAGAAGTAGATATAATGGTCACCTGAATTAAATTCACCCATTCCAATCCATTTTAGCTCACTGATTCCTAAAATGTCAATGTTCACTGTTGCTATCTCCTATTTGACCACTTCCAATTTGCCTTGATTCATGGACCTAACATTCCAGGTTCCTCTTCAATATTGTTCTTTACAGTTTCGAACTTTACTTCCAATCACCAGTCCCATCCACAACTGGGTGGTGTTCTTGCTTTGGCTCCATCTCTTCATTCTTTCTGGAACTATTTCTCCACTGATATCTAGGAGCATATTGGGCACCTACCAACCTGGGGAGTTCATCTTTCCATGTCGTATCTTTTTGCCTTTTCATACTGTTCATGGGGTTCTCAAGGCAAGAATACTGAAGTGGTTTGCCATTCCCTTCTCCAGTGGACCACATTTTGTCAGAGCTCTCCACCATGACCTGTCTTGGGTGGCCCCACACAGCATAGTCATTGTTTCATTGAGCTAGACAAGGCTGTGGTCCATGTGATCAGTTTGATTTGTTTTCTGTGATTATGGTTTCTGTTCTGTTGGCCCTCTTAAGGATAAGGACTTCCCTGGTGACTCAGATGGTAAAGCATCTGCCTACAATGCAAGAGACCTGGGTTCAATCCCTGGGTCGGGAAGATATCCTGGAGAAGGAAATAGCAACTCACTCCAGTACTCTTGCCTGGAAAATTCCATGGACGGAGGAGCCTGGTAGGCTACAGTCCATGGGGTCGCAAAGAGTCAGACACAACTGAGCAACTTCAATATCAATGTCACGTCAAGGATGAGGATAAGAAGCTTGTGGAAGCTTCCTGATGGGAGAGACTGACTGAGAGGGAAACTGGGTCTTGTTCTGATGGGCTGGGCCTTGCTCAGTAAATCTTTAATCCAATTTTCTCCTGATGTGCACAAATTCCCTTGTACACACTAGGACCCAGGAGAAAGGACCAGTGACCCCAAAAGAGACTGACCCAGACTTGCCTGTGAGTGTCCAGGAGTCTCCAGCAGAGGTGTGGGTGGGCGGTGGCCTGCTGCAGGGTTGGGGGCACTCAGCGCAGCAGTGCAGGTATGGGGCCTTTTGAAGGAGGTCCCCCATTATCTTCATTACCTCCACCATAATTTGGCTTCAGGTCAAACAACCAGAAGGGAACACAGCCCTGCCCATCAACAGAAAACTGGATTAAAAGAACTGTAGTATTCATTCTTTATTACTCTGTACATAAATTTTCTGAAAACCCAAGACTTTCTATTTCTACATGTTCTGTTCTGCTTACATCTACACTTACCACTGTTTTAGTGCAGAGCATATTTTCCAAGGGTAAATCCTTCTTTATATCTCAGACTCATTTATCTCCAGGATCAACTTACCTCATGACAGATGAGAAAATGCAGACAGTTCCTGCTGAGGCCCTGCTGTGACATGGTTTCCCCGTTGCTAGGAACACACAGAAGCACCTCTAAGCTGCTGTAGATTCTCCTGTTAGTCTGTTAACTAAATATGGGTGAAGTTTTCTATGAGGAAAACATTACCAGTAAATGTCTTAAAAAAAAGGGGAAGGGAGGACTGATTAAGTTTCTAAATTGACTGGATCAAATTACAACACAGTTGATGTTCAAAATTTGACTTCTGACATGACACATCATAGACGTCTATCGAAAACAAATGTACTTCTCAAGCATGGTCTATGTCAAAAAGACAGCTGCTTATTGAAGCTGCCATGAAATTCATTCTTCCACACTTTAACAAGCCTTACAGTTTTGAGGCCTTTCAGGCTTAGTCCAGAGTCAGGGGGTTTGGGGGGTGTTCTATGGTCTATAAAATTGGAAACATTTAAAATACAACATTACACAGATTTCAAAAAGTGTAGAAATTTTCAAAGACTTGATTTAATGTTATTTTGTTCTGTGAATCTTCAAAAAAGGAGTAGAAGGTTTCCTACTTCAAAAATTTACTTGGAGTGATGTAAACAACTCCAGAAGACATGGCTTAAGACACAAGGGTTTCATGTGTATTTGCAAGTAATTTGAGAAGCAGCGGCATTACAACATGGAGCTGGAGGCAGATAGCTTGAATTCTTCCCAAATCTCCAATTAGCTAACAAGTAAATGAAGTCCTCGAACAAAGCATTTCTGTCCCTAGGCTTCAATTTCTGATTTGTAAAATGGAGACAAACTTAAAAGATTATTGTGAAAATCAATTAATTAATTCATAGTGAAATTGCTATATATTCTGTAAAGCACTATATGAGATCATATTCTATTTTCATTATAATATTCCACTATGTCTCCTTGAAGATTTGTAATAATTGATTTTTCTAACCAGAAATCCTATGCTCTGAGTCTCTGTTAGCCCAAAAGGAAGCAATCTCCTGTATGGTACAGCTGTCTCACTATAGAACCAGTACATACAACTACATGACTCTGTGTGAAAGTCCTTCTACTTTTCAAATTTAAAAAAATGCTTTCAAATCAGGAATAAAGATACAAATTTACTCTAATGAAGCAACATAAAGACAAACCAAAAGCTATTTAAAAATGGTAACTGTGGGGCAAGAACCAGAAATAGCAACTGAATGTCTGTATATATATAAACTTGCTGCTGCTGCTAAGTTGCTTCCATTGTGTCCAACTCTGTGTGACCCCATAGACCAGGCTCCCCCGTCCCTGGGATTCTCCAGGCAAGAACACTGGAGTGGGTTGCCATTTCCTTCTCCAATGCATGAAAGTGAAAAGTGAAAGTGAATTTGCTCAGTCGTGTCCAACTCTTAGCGATCCCATGGACTGCAGTCCCCCAGGCTCCTCCATCCATGGGATTTTCTAGGCAAGAGTACTGGAGTGGGATGCCATTGCCTTCCCCTATATAAACTTAGGAACCCTGCAAAAGCCTTTGTTGTTGTTCAACTGTTTGTGGCCCCATGGACTGCAGCACGCCAGGCTCCCTGTCCTTCACCCTCTTCTGGAACTTGCTCAAACTCACTGAGTTCATTGAGTCGGTGATGCCATCCAACACCTCTTCCTCTGTAGTCCCCTTCTCCTCCTGCCTTCAATCTTTCCCAGCATCAGGGTCTTTTCCAATTAGTCAGCTCTTCGCTTCAAATGGCCAAAATATGGAAGTTTCAGTTTCAGCATCAGTCCTTTCAATGATTATTCAGGGTTGATTTCCTTTAGGATTGACTGGTTTGATATCCTTGCAGTCCAAGGGACTCTCAAGAGTCTTCTACAGCACGACAGTTCAAAAACATCAGTTCTTCAAAGCTCAGCCTTCTTTATGGTCCAACTCACATCCATACATGAATGACTACTGGAAAACCATAGCTTTGACCTAGATGGAGCTTGGTCGACAGAGTAATATCTCTGCTTTTTAGTACATTGTGTAGGTTTGTCATAGCTTTTCTTCCAAGAGCAAGTGTCTTTTAATTTCATGACTACAGTCATCATTTGCAGCAATTTTGGAGCCCAAGAAAATAAACTATATTCTGTCACTGTTTCCATTGTTTTGTCATCTATATGCTGTGAAGTGATGGGACTTGATGCCTTGATCTTAGTTTTTTAAATGTTGAGTTTTAAGCCAGCTTTTTCACTCTCCTCTTTCACCTTCATCAAGAGGCTCTTTAGTTCCTCATTGCTTTCTTCCATAAGAGTGGTGTCATCTGCATATCTAAGGGTATTGATATTTCTCCTGGCAATCTTGATTCCATCTTGTGATTCATTCAACCTGGCATTTTGCATGATGTACTCTGCATATAAAATAAATAAATAAGGCAACAATATACAGAATTGATACTTTCGTTTCCCAATTTTGAACCAGGCTGCAGTTTCATGTTCAGTTCCAGCTGTCGCTTCTTGACCTGCATACAGGTTTCTCAGAATGCAGGTCAGGTGGTCTGGTATTCCCATCTCTTTAAGAATTTTCCACAGTTTGTTGTGATCCACACAGTCAAAGGCTTTNCAAGGTCTTTTCCAATTAGTCAGCTCTTCGCTTCAAATGGCCAAAATATGGAAGTTTCAGTTTCAGCATCAGTCCTTCCAATGAATATTCAGAGTTGATTTCCTTTAGGATTGACTGGTTTGATATCCTTGCAGTCCAAGGGACTCTCAAGAGTCTTCTACAGCACGACAGTTCAAAAACATCAGTTCTTCAAAGCTCAGCCTTCTTTATGGTCCAACTCACATCCATACATGAATGACTACTGGAAAACCATAGCTTTGACCTAGATGGAGCTTGGTCGACAGAGTAATATCTCTGCTTTTTAGTACATTGTGTAGGTTTGTCATAGCTTTTCTTCCAAGAGCAAGTGTCTTTTAATTTCATGACTACAGTCATCATTTGCAGCAATTTTGGAGCCCAAGAAAATAAACTATATTCTGTCACTGTTTCCATTGTTTTGTCATCTATATGCTGTGAAGTGATGGGACTTGATGCCTTGATCTTAGTTTTTTAAATGTTGAGTTTTAAGCCAGCTTTTTCACTCTCCTCTTTCACCTTCATCAAGAGGCTCTTTAGTTCCTCATTGCTTTCTTCCATAAGAGTGGTGTCATCTGCATATCTAAGGGTATTGATATTTCTCCTGGCAATCTTGATTCCAGCTTGTGATTCATTCAACCTGGCATTTTGCATGATGTACTCTGCATATAAAATAAATAAATAAGGCAACAATATACAGAATTGATACTTTCGTTTCCCAATTTTGAACCAGGCTGCAGTTTCATGTTCAGTTCCAGCTGTTGCTTCTTGACCTGCATACAGGTTTCTCAGAATGCAGGTCAGGTGGTCTGGTATTCCCATCTCTTTAAGAATTTTCCACAGCTTGTGATCTACACAGTCAAAAGATTTAGCATAGTCAAATAAGAAGTAGATGTTTTTTGGGAATTCTTTTGTTTTTTCTATGATCCAGTGGATGTTGGCAATTTAATCTCTGGTTCCTCTGCCTTTTCTAAATCCAGCTTGTACGTCTGGAAATTCTTGATTCACGTACTATTGAAGCCTAGCTTGGAGGATTTTGAGCATGAGTTTGCTGGCATGAGAAATGAGTGCAGTTGTGCAGTAGGTTGAACATTCTTTGGCATCGCCTTTCTTTGGGACTGGAATGAAAACTGACCTTTTCCATTCCTGGGGTCACTGCTGAGTTTTCCAAATTTCCTGGCATACTGAGTGCAGCACTTTCACAGCATCATCTTTTAGGATTTGAAATAGCTCAGCTGGAATTCCATCCCCTCCACTAGCTTTGTTCGTAGTGATGCTTATTAAGGCCCATCTGACTTCACATTCCAGTATGTCTGGTTCTAGGTGAGTGATCATGCCATCGTGGTTATCTGGGTCATGAAGATCTTTTTTGTATAGTTCTTCTGTGTATTCTTCCCACTTCTTAATATCTTCTGCTTCTGTTATGTCTATATCATTTCTCCCTTTATTGTGCCCATCTTTGCATGAAATGTTCTCTTTGGTATCTCTAATTTTCTTTAAGAGACTTCTAGTCTTTCCCATTCTGTTGTTTTCCTCTATTTATTTGCAATGATCACTGAGAAAGGCTTTCTAATCTCTCCTTGCTATTCTTTGGAACTCTGAATTCAAATGGGTATATCTTTCCTTTTCTCCTTTGCCTTTCACTTTTCTTCTTTTCTTAGCTATTTGTAAGGCCTCCTCAGACAACCATTTTGCCTTTTTGCATTTCTTTTTCTTGGGGATGGTCTTGATCACTGCCTCCTGTACAATGTCAGCAACCTCTGTGCATAGTGCTTCAGGCACTCTATCAGGTCTAATCCCTTGAATCTATTTGTCACATAATATTTGTAAGGCCTCCTCAGACAACCATTTTGCCTTTTTGCATTTCTTTTTCTTGGGGATGGTCTTGATCACTGCCTCCTGTACAATGTCAGCAACCTCTGTGCATAGTGCTTCAGGCACTCTATCAGGTCTAATCCCTTGAATCTATTTGTCACATAAGCCATATATAATTTGTCACATAAGCCATCATATAATAATTTCAGAAATACAAAGCTAAGCACTTTCTAAAAACAAAAAAAAAGAATCTAATTCCATAACAAATTGTTGACATAAACACACAGAGAATTATTTCAAGTAACTTTAAAATGCAGTATGTTTACTGTCCATCGCTAGGGTAAAAAACCACCTCTTAAGGATAAAAAGCCACCACAAGCAAATTTCAAGCTGCAGTCAATAGCTTTATTGTTAATGATATTGCCATTGTTACTTTTTTTAAATTCTATTGGAGGATAATTGCTTTACAATACTGTAAATTTGATAATTTTCATTTATTTATTTTTAATATAAATTTATTTATTTTAATTGGAAGTTAATTACTTTACAGTATTGGATTGGTTTTGCCACAAGATTTTCAATGTAAGAAAATATTGGAAGAAAAGTATAAAACCAAATAAATTAACACACTGTAACCAACATTTGAAACAGAAAAATCATTTTGGATATGCAATTTTTTTTCTAAAAAATACATTTCGATTATGGACTGAATATTTGTTATCCACCACCACCCCAGCCAAATTCATGTTGAAACTCTAAACTCCAATGTGTTATATTTAAAGGTGGAGCTCTGGGGAGGTCAGTAGATCCTAAGGGGGCCCTCATGAGAAGAGACAGGAAAGAAATGACGCCTTCACCTTTCATGTGATGATGAAACATGGTGGCCACCAACAAGCCAGGAGGTGGGCTCGCACCAGACACCGGATCTGCTGGCACCTGGATCCTGGGCTTCCCATTCCCCAGAACTGAGAAATAAATGTTGTTTAAACCATCTGGCCTATGCTATTTTTTACCGCAGCCTGAGCTGACAATGACACCTACCTACATTTATTTATCTTTTAAAAATATACATATTACGTAAGTACCTGTCCACTAAGAAGTTCCAGAAGAAATGAGTAGCAATGACCACCTCTGGGGCTTCGATTCTGGTGTTGGAACTTTATTTTGCTCCTTGGGAAACATTGATTTCAAACCTGAGTGGAAAAAAAAAATATGTTAAACAAAGCTGTGACATCTTGTGCTTAAAAGCAAGAAAGCTGTCAAAGATCATAGAGGTCAAAGCAAAGAGACAGTGGAAACAATGAGAGCAGTTCTTATGGGCTAGTTTGTGGAACAGTTTAAGCATCGCTAGAAATGACTGAAAAGGTCTGAAATGGATCTTATATATATGAAATCATGATTTGGTAATTATACAAAGCACACTCTTCACTTGTTACCTTTGATGGTTACAAGAAGGTTCAAAAAAAAAAAAGTTTTTAAAAAGAGAAAGGATCAAGCATGATGTACCCTGTTGTTTCTGCGTAGTTTATTTCATGCTGTTTTTCAGGGTACCTGTTGCTTCAACTTAGGACAGTTCATTTGGTCATCAGAGAACCATAGTCACCATGGAAATAAAACCACTGTGGAAGGCACTGTTGATTCTGAACCAGGTCAGTGGCTGCCCATGTCCCCGATCCCTCTTCTCCCCAGAGCTCTATGTAATAAATACCCTGCATGCTAAGCTTCATCACAGAATTTGCTCCCAAGAGTCCAAACTTATTGCAAGCAATGCTGCCATGTATGGTCTAAGAAAGCAAACGCTAAGACAGGATTTTAGAAATGAATCTCTTGTTACCCAGCTGGCAATAAGAACCCCTTCATTTCGCCAATGGCGGTGGAGCTCAGGCAAATCCTCATATGGGAGGCAGTGTCATTGCTAACAATTTTCCCCAGTGTGGTTTCCTGGTGGAAGGAAATGCATAGCTAATGCAGGCTATAAGACATCTGAGAAACATGGGACAAACTGTAACCATAGGGAACAGAGTTGGGTGAGCTTAAGTGATATTCTTGATTCCAGCTTGTGCTTCCTCCAGCCCAGCGTTTCTCATGATGTACTCTGCATAGAAGTTAAATAAGCAGGGTGACAATATACAGCCTTGACATACTCCTTTTCCTATTTGGAACCAGTCTGTTGTTCCATGTCCAGTTCTAACTGCTGCTTCCTGACCTGCATACAGATTTCTCAGGAGCAGGTCAGGTGGTCTGGTATTCCCATCTCTTTCAGAATTTTCCACAGTTTATTGTGATCCAGACACTCAAAGGCTTTGGCATAGTCAATAAAGCAGACATAGATGTTTTTCTGGAACTCTCTTGCTTTTTTGATGATTCAGTGCATGTTGGCAATTTGATCTCTGGTTCTTCTGCCTTTTCTAAAACCAGCTTGAACATCTGGAAGTTCACGTTTCACATATTGCTGAAGCCTGGCTTGGAAAATTTTAAGCATTACTTTACTAGCGTGTGAGATGAGTGCAATTGTGTGGTAGTTTGAGCATTCTTTGGCATTGCCTTTCTTTGGGATTGGAATGAAAACTGACCTCTTCCAGTCCTGTGGCCACTGCTGAGTTTTCCAAATTTGCTGGCAGATTGAGTGCAGCACTTTCACAGCATCATCTTTCAGGATTTGAAATAGCTCAGCTGGTATTCCATCACCTCCACTAGCTTTGTTCATAGTGATGCTTCCTAAGGCCCACTTGACTTCACATTCCAGGATGTCTGACTCTAGGTGAGTGATCACACCATCATGATTATCTGGGTCATAAGATCTTTTTTGGACAGTTTTACTGTGTATTCTTGCCACTTCTTCTTAATATCTTCTGTTTCTGTTAGGTCCCTACAATTTCTGTCCTTTATTGTGCCCATCTTTGCATGAAATGTATCCTTGGTATCTCTAATTTTCTTGAAGTGATCTCTAGTCTTTCCCATTCTATTGGGCTGGAGGAAGTACAAGCTGGAATCAAGATTGCTGGGAGAAATATCAATAACCTCAGATATGCAGATGACACCACCTTATGGCAGGAAGTGAAGAAGAACTAAAGAGCCTCTTAATGAAAGTGAAAGAGGAGAGTGAAAAATTTGGCTTAAAGCTCAACATTCAGAAAACTAAGATCATGGCATCCAGTCCCATCATTTCATGGCAAATAGATGGAGAAACAGTGGAAACAGTGGCTGACTTTGTTTTGGGGGGCTCCAAAGTCACTGCAGATGGTGACTGCAGCCAATAAATTAAAAGATACTTGCTCTTTGGAAGGAAAGTTTTGACCAACCTAGACAGCATATTAAAAAGCAGAGACATTACTTTGCCAACAAAGGTCCATCTAGTCAAGGCTATGGTTTTTCCAGTGGTCATGTATAGGTGTGATAGTTGGACTATAAAGAAAGCTGAGCACCAAAGAATTGATGCTTTTGAACTGTGGTGTTGGAGAAGACTCTTGAGAATCCCTTGGACTGCAAGGAGATTCAACCAGTCCATTCTAAAGGAGATCAGTCCTGGGTGTTCATTGGAAGGACTAATGTTGAAGCTGAAACTTCAATACTTTGGCCACCTGATGCAAAGAGCTGACTTATTTGAAAATATCCTGATGCTAGGAAAGATTAAGGGCAGGAGAAGGGGACGACAGAGGATGAGATGGCTGGATGGCATCACTGACTCAATGGACATGAGTTTGGGTGAACTCTGGGAATTGGTTTTGGACAGGGAGGCTTGGCGTGCTGTGGTTCATGGGGTCGCAAAGAGTCGGACACGACTGAGTGACTGAACTGAACTGAACTGAACTGATATTCTGGAAAAACATAAAGTAAAAATTGATTATTTCAATTTTGCTTAATGCATCATAGTTAGGGATGCTTTCTGGAGAAAATAATTGGGTAGGAAAATGCATAATGGAATGCCATTCTCTCCATGTATGTCAACTAAAACACACTGTGTTGTACAATTATTAATGTAATTTCTTTTTTTCCCCTTGGTAACACTTCTTTTTGTAAAATGATTAATTAATTGATTTTAATTGGAGGCTAATTACTTTACATATTATGGTGGTTTTTATCATACATCGACATGAATCAGCCATGGGCATACATGTGTCCCACCATCCTGAAGCCACCTCCCACCTCCCTCCCCATCCCATCCCTCTGGGTTGTTCAGAGCACCGCCTTTGGGTGCCCTGCTTCATGCATTGAATTTGCGCTGGTCATCTGTTTTACATATGGTAATATACACGTTTTGATGCTATTCTCTCATATCGTCCCACCCGCACCTTCTCCAACATAGTCCAAAATTCTGTTCTTTACACCTGTGTCTCTTTTGCTGTCTCGTATATAGGATCGGCATTACCATCTTTCTAAATTCTATATATATGCATTAATATACTGTATTGTTGTTTCTCTTTCTGGCTTACTTCACTTTGTGTAATAGGCTCCAGTTTCATCCACCTCATTAGAAATGACTCAAATATGCTATTTTTATAGCTGAGTAATACTCCATTGTGTATATGTACCACAGCTTTCTTATCCATTCGTCTGCTGATGGACATCTAGATTGTTTCCATGTCCTGGCTATTGTAAGCAGTGCTGCGATGAACATTGGGATACACGTGTCTCTTTCAATTCTGGTTTCCTCGCTGTGTATGCCCAGCAGTGGGATTGCTGGGTTGTATGGCAGTTCTATTTCCAGTTTTTTTAAGGAATCTCCACACTGTTCTCCATAGTGACTGTAGTAGTTTGCATTCCCACCAACCGTGTAAGAGGGTTCCCTTTTCTCCCCACCCTCTCCATCATTTATTGCTTGTAGACATTTTGATGGCACGCATTCTGACTGGCATGATATGGTACCTCATTGTAGTTTTGATTTGCATTTCTCTGGTAATGAGTGATGTTGAGCATCTTTTCATGTGTTTGTTAGCCATCTGTATGTCTTCTTTGGAGTGACTGAGCGAGGGCTGGTGCAATGAATTAAAATCGTCAGGAGCCCTGGCCTCAGAGCAAGTCACTCCAGCCTGCCATTTCCTCATAGAGTTCCTGCAAGTGAAGGTACAGCTGGGGACAGGGTGAGGCGCACAGGGTCTTCCCTACAAGAAGCACTCGTGTGGAGGACTGGGAACCCGGCAAGACCATCTGAGGCACTTAAGGCTCTCGGTGGATGCCAGCAATTGCTGCTGAAGTTTGGTGGTGAGACAGGAAGATGAAGAGAGATCTCCCAAGGGTCAGAGAACTAAGAGCGTGAATAAATAACCAGGAGTACTCTGAGCAATTAAAAAGTCTAGCAGCCAGGGTACAGAAAGTAATTTGGCTGTAAAGTATGAGGAGAGCCTTGAGGTCTTGCCAGAGCTCAGATTCGAGTCCTCGTGAAGGGAAAGTCTGATCCAGCTTTCAAAACATTTGAAGTCAGATTTAGATCAAAAATCTTACTAAAAGCTTTAGCGAAGCAGAGACAGCTGAAATTAACCAGGTTATACTGATTTAGTTGTCAATGCTCAAGACTTGACAGAAAAACGTCTTGATTCATAGGCAGAGGGTAGTAAATAATATTACTTCAGTCTTTACTATCCTTTAAATCTCAATCCCCATTATAAAGTCAAGAATTTTGAATCATCCAAAGTGAAAAGTAATCTGTTTAAAAGAATAAATAGTCAATAGAAACAAGCCCACAGACGGCATGTTGGAATTATCACAGGCACTTCAAAATATTATAATAATTATTAAAACAATCTAGTAGAAATGGCACTATTCAACACAGGGAAACAGTTGATGAAATACAGCAAAAAGATGGAAACTATTAAAAAACCAATACACGTAAATGCTAGAAATAAAAAAAAAAATGTAGTATCAGAAATAAAAAGTTTCAGTTCAGTTCAGTCGCTCAGTCGTGTCCGACTTTTTGTGATCCCATGAACTGCAGCACGCCAGGCCTCCCTGTCTATCACCAGCTCCCGGACTTCACCCAAACCCATTTCCATTGAGTTGGTGATGCCATCCAACCATCTCATCCTGTGTCATGCCCTTCTCCTCCTGCCCTCAATCTTTTCCAGCATCAGGGTCTTTTCAAATGATTCAGCTCTTTGCATCAGGTGGCCTAATTATTGGAGTTTCAGCTTCAACATCAGTCTTTCTAATGAACACCCAGGACTGATCTCTTTTAGGATGGACTGGTTAGATCTCCTTGCAGTCCAAGGGTCTCTCAAGAGTCTTCTCCAACACCACAGTTTCAGTGGCTAATCAGGAAACTGGACACAGTGGATTTTCAAAAGTCATTTTCTTGAATACAGATCAACTAAAATTATCAAAACTGATGTACAAAAAGAAAAAGAAGAGACTATTGAAGGTCTATGTGTGATACCAAACTTTCTGACATACATTAATTGAAGTTTCACCAGAAGAGAAAAGAGAGAATTAATTAATACAACAACAAGAAAAAATAGAAAAGTAACTCATTAAGAAGAGATGATGGCCAAAAATGTTCAAAAATTGATGAAAGACATTGACCTACATCAGTTAAACATCTTAGCAAACACTAAGCAGAATAATTCTAAAAACGCACACCTGGTCATGTCTTAGTGAAACTGCTGAAGACTAAACATAAAGAGTATATCTTAAAAAAAGAGAAAAGTTCCAGTTCTGAAAACCTAATGGTAAAGTGATCTGTGTGGAAATGATCCTCCTATAGATAACAATGATAAACTCAAAACTTTTTTATTAAAGCAATGTGAAGGCGTTGGTTGTGATTGTTGTTCAGTCACCAAGTCCTGTCTGACTCTTTGTGACCCCATGGATGCAGCACACCAGACTCCTCTCTCTTCATCTGTCTCCCAGAGTTTCCTCAAATTCATGTCCGTTGAATTGGTGATGCTCTCTAATCACCTCATCCTCTGCCCCCTCCTCCTCCCGCCTTCAATCTTTCCCAGCATCAGAGTCTTTCCCAATGAGTCCTCTCTTTGCAACAGGTGACCAAAGTATTGAAGCTTCAGCTTCAGCATCAGTCCTTCCAATGAATATTGAGGGTTGATTTTCTTTAGGATTGACTGTTTGGATCCCCTTGCAGTCCAAGGAACTCTCAAAAGAGTCTTCTCCAGCACCACAATTCAGTTATTTGGTGCTCAGCCTTCTTTACGGTCCAATTATCACATCCAAAAATGACTACTGGGAAAACCATTGCTTTGACTATATGACATTTGTCTTCAAAGTCTCTGCTTTTTAATACATTGTCTAGATTTGTCATAGCTTTCCTTCCGAGGAGAAAGTGTCTTTTAATTTCATAGCTACATTCACTGTCCACATTGACTTTAGAGCCCAAGAAAATAAAGCCTTTCACTGTTTCTATTGTTTCCCCATCTACATGCCATGAAGTGATGTGACCAGATGCCATGATCTTGGTTTTTTGAATGGTGAGTTTTAGGCCAGCTTTTTCACACTCCTCTTTCACCCCCATCAAGAGCCTATTTAATTCCTCTTCACTTCCTGCCATTAGTGTGGTATTATCTGCATATCTGAGGTTGCTGACATTTCTCCTGGAAATCTTGATTCCAGTTTGTGATTCATCCAGCCTGGCATTTCACAATGTTAGACAACAACAACAGCAAAACAGAAAACGGGTGAGGAGTCTATCTTTGAGAAAAGGGAATTGCACTGGGTCATATGCATGCTTATGGGCTTTCGGCAATACAGCACTTTATGGAATGTTTACTACAGGGTGGTTAGAACTCAAGCAAAAGGCCAATTTTTTTTTTTTTTTTTCTTTTCAAGTATAAAATTTTATATCTACAAGCAGTTATATATCATATTATATATTTTATTTTTTCCCATTGCTAGCCTATAAATAAATTCTTCAGTACTATTTTTCTAGATTCTGCATATATGCATTAGAGTATGATATTTATCTTTCTCTTTCTGACTTACTTCATTTTGCATAATAGGCTCTAGGTTCATCCACTTCATTAGAACTGACTCAAAATGCAATCCTTTGTATGCTCAAGTAGTATTCCATTGTGTATATGTACCACTACTTCTTTATCCATTCATCTGTCAATGGGCATCTAGGTTGCTTCCATGTTCTAGCTATTGTAAATAGTGCTGTAATGAACAATGGGATACATGTGTCTTTTTCAATTTTTGTTTCCTCAGGGTACATGCCTAGGAATGGGATTGCTGCGTCATATGGTGGTTTTATTCCTAGTTTTTAAAGGACTCTCCATACCATCTTCCACAGTGGTTGTACCAATTTACATTCCCACCAACCGTGCAAGAGCATTCCCTTTTCTCTATACCCTCTCCAGCATTCATTGCTTGTAGACTTTTTGATGATGGCCATTCTGACTGGTATGAGGTGATATCTCATTGTAGTTTTGATTTGCATTTCTTTAATAAAGAGCGATGTTGAACATCTTTTCATGTGTTTGTTAGCCATCTGTATGTCTTCTTTGGAGAAATGTATGTTTAGGTCACAATAAACTGTGGAAAATTCTGAAAGAGATGGGAATATCAGACCACCTAACCTGCCTCTTGAGAAATCTGTATGCAGGTCAGGAAGCAACAGTTAGAACTGGACATGGAACAACAGACTGGTTCCAAATAGGAAAAGGAGTCCGTCAAGGCTGTATATTGTCACCCTGCTTATTTAACTTATATGCAGAGTACATCATGAGAAACGCTGGACTGGAAGAAACACAAGCTGGAATCAAGATTGCCGGGAGAAATATCAATAACCTCAGATATGCAGANGACTGGTTCCAAATAGGAAAAGGAGTCCGTCAAGGCTGTCTATTGTCACCCTGCTTATTTAACTTATATGCAGAGTACATCATGAGAAACGCTGGGCTGGAAGAAACACAAGTTGGAATCAAGATTGCCGGGAGAAATATCAATCACCTCAGATATGCAGATGACACCACCCTTATGGCAGAAAGTGAAGAGAAGCTAAAAAGCCTCTTGATGAAAGTGAAAGAGGAGAGCGAAAAAGTTGGCTTTAAAGCTCAACATTCAGGAAACGAAGATCATGGCATCCATTCGCATCACTTCATGGGAAATAGATGGGGAAACAAGGAAACAGTGTCAGACTTTATTTTTTTGGGCTCCAAAATCACTGCAGATGGTGACTGCAGCCATGAAATTAAAAGATGCTCACTCCTTGGAGGAAAAGTTATGACCAACCTGGACAGTATATTCAAAAGCAGAGACATTACTTTGCCGACAAAGGTCCGTCTAGTCAAGGCTGTGGTTTTTCCTGTGGTCATGTATGGATGTGAGAGTTGGACTGTGAAGAAGGCTGAGTGCCAAAGAATTGATGCTTTTGAATCGTGGTGTTGGAGAAGACTCTTGAGAGTCCCTTGGACTGCAAGGAGACCCAACCAGTCCATTCTGAAGGAGATCAACCCTGGGATTTCTTTGGAAGGAATGATGATAAAGCTGAAGCTCCAGTACTTTGGCCACCTCCTGCGAAGAGTTGACTCATTGGAAAAGACTGATCCTGGGAGGGATTGGGGGCAGGAGGAGAAAGGGATGCCAGGGGATGAGATGGCTGGATGGCATCACGGACTCGATAGACGTGAGCCTGAGTGAACTCCGGGAGATGGTGATGAACAGGGAGGCCTGATGTGCTGCGATTCATGGGGTCACAAAGAGTCAGACACGACTGAGCGACTGATCTGAACTGACATGATGGGTGCACTTTTTCGAGCAGAGGGAGGAAGAGGTCATGTCAGTAGCTCACACAATAGATCCTGAGAAACCACAGGGTTGAGAATGGTGTAGAAACTGGAGGTTAAGCTCTCAGCCCACCTCAGGCAACCGATCCTTCAGCCTTGATGGACCATTCATGAGTGAATAGGTCTAGAAGAGAAGGGGCACTGGGAGGGATCATCGTGCCTAATTTCACATCAGGTTGCCTCTGGCCTTCAATCTCGCAGGCAGCTGAGGGTCGTGGACCCCCCTCCCTCTGTGCCTGTCACCCTCCAGTCCACCTGCCCCATGAACAGCTCAGAGCTGGCTCCAGCTTCCCCAGCTGCATTCTCCCTCACAGCAGAGTCCTCAAGGACAGGTATTAACTGGTGGCCTCGAGAGGTGCAGGAATCTTTTTCCAGCAGTTGGTAGAAAGCAGACACTCTTGAAGTTGGTTGTCATTCCTTCTGCAGAGTTCTCGAGTGGCATCTCAGAGCAGAGGAATTTGCTCCCGCACCCGATGTCCCTCCCAAACATGGGCTGGATCCCATCCCCGAGGTCCTAGCAGCAGATCTCCCACAACGAAAAGCTCTCGGGAAGAACTTGGGAAAGTAGTATTTGTAATTCAAATCCATTTGTCTAGAGCAGTCAGGCAATGACATACAATGGCCTCATCCAAGGAGAGGCCTTTATTATTTTCCATAGGAATCGATCTCAAATCTTTTGTGACTCTCTTGGAGGAGCTGGAACCCTGACTGTGGTTTAGGCTAGGAAGACCGTGTGTGGTCCACCATCGACTGTGCTACCCAACCAAGTCCCTCTGCCTTGGAGTGAACGTGTCACTCACTCCATGCACGTCATCACCTTCAGTGTCTAAATCAGAGTCTGTTCTTGGCTCCACTGTCATTTCTTTAACGAGTATGCTGTCAGCGACCTTTTTACATCATTTACTATTTTTCGTTTTGCAAAAACTGTGACATCAGTTGTAAAAACACTTTTGAACACTTTAAAAAGTTGTTTCTTCAGAACAGCTTATAAAAGTGCCTCCTCCACACCAAGGGGAGAAACAAACAAACAAACAAAAAAACCTCTTGCTACCAATTAAAGATATTCTGGGTTTTGGTAATGATTTCACTTCCTCGACTGATCATTAGGTTAGTTTATCACTTCCCCTGATGGTAAGGAGGAAACTATAGGCAGTTCAGAGACCACATTTTGGATGTCATTCTTCTGCTTGTGAGAAAATGAGCATTCTGCTCTGTGAGTGTCTTATTTCAGTACAAGGAACTTTTGAAAACAGTGATAGATATGCCATAATATACATTTAGTGATAGTTATTAAGTGTTTTTCATTGCATTTCCCCCATCTTACTATTTTAAACATTATGGATAATGAAAGTTATTGCAGCAGAAAATAATCTCATAGTTTTCTAAGAGCTTTCTAAATTTTACCTTATTCACCATGAGTGTATGTACCATGAATGAAATAGGAAGCTTATTTTGCATTGTTATGTTTGTACTAGAGACATGTGGTTTGATGTAAGAAGACTAGTAGAGTCCAAAGACCTGGCGAAAAGGCTGCAGCTTACTCAGATTTTTAACGTTTTCCTTTCCAGAATCATTACAGCTAATGAGTTCATTAATGTTTGTACAAGTGCCTAGTACAGTTGTTAATTGGTGTAATTCTTGTAATTGCCTATTAAAATGTTAGAAGGTAACATATTCTCAAGGAAAAACTTTTTGTACAAAATTTAGTCTATTTATACAGAGGTAAGGCTCTTACTGTGAAGTAGATGTATAGGAGGTATCAAATGCAGTGTTTATAAACCTAGCAAGTGGTTTTGTTTATTGAATTATAGTTGATTAACAATATTCTGTTAGTTTCAGGTATACAGCACAATGTTTCCGATATATATGTGTATGTGTGTGTATATTATATAAGTAAATGGGGCTTCCCTGCTGGCTCAGACTGTAAAGAATCTGCCTGCAATGCAGGAGACCCAGGTCCAATCCTTGGGTTGGGACGATTCCCTGGAGAAGGTGGAGAAGGCAATGGCACCCCACTCTAGTACTCTTGCCTAGAAAATCCCATGGGTGGAGGAGCCTGGTAGACTTCAGTCCATGGGGTCGCTAAGAGTCAGACACGACTGCGTGACTTCACTTTCACTTTCAAGCATTGGAGAAGGAAATGGCAAGCCACTCCAGTGTTCTTGTCTGGAGAATCCCAGGGACATGGGAGCCTGATGGGCTGCAGTCTATGGGGTCAGACAGATTCAGACATGATTGAAGCGACTTAGCAGCAGCAGCCTGGAGAAGGAAATGACTACCCACTCCAGTATTCTTGCCTGGGAAATTCCATAGACAGAGGAGCCTGGCAGGCTATAGTCTATGGTGTCACAAAGAGTTGGACACGACCGAGTGACTAATACACATACACACTCAATCACACACACACTCACATGTACACATATATTCCATTTCAGATTCTTCTTGCAGAATATTAAGTGTAGCTCCTTATGTTGTACAGTAGATCTCTGCTGGTTATTTTATATCTGCTAGTGGGTATATGTTAATCCCAACATCCTAGTTTATCCCTTCCCCTACCCCGCTTTCCCCTGTGGTCACCATAAGTTTGTTTTCTGTGTCCATGAATCTCTTTCTGTTCTGTGAATAAGTTCATTTTAGATTGTACATATAAGCAGTCTGATATAATACTTGTCTTTGTCTGACTTACATCACTTAGGGTGAGAATGTCTAGGTCCATCCCTGTTGCTGCAAATAGCATTATTTCCTTCTTTTTTATGGCTTACTAGTTTACATTATATAAATATTCCACACCAGATGCAATTTTTAAGTGTAGTCAGATCTATGAATCTTTTATTTTAAGCCTTCTGGGTTTGTTGTAGTTCAGAGAGAAGCCTTTCCAGTTCTGAGCTTCTTGAAAAGTCTCTTGGGATTTCTTTTTGACTTTTGTGGATTCATTGTCTTCCATTCAGTGTTTGAACCTTTGGGACTTTCTGCTTGTATAAAGTCTGAGGATTGAATTGAACCTTATTTTTCCCTGTTGGAGACACTTGGTGCAGTCTTTTCATTGTATAAACCATAGAGGTTAGTCTTTCATTTCAGAGGAAATCACGGAATGTCACTTTATTGAGTACTAGCTAAAAGTCTCCTTTGTTTCACTTAGGTTTCTGATAGTTGTGAGGAAGCAAAAGAAGACCTGTTGCGCAAAAACCACATGCTGCAGGATGAACTTGCCATGCTGAGACTGGAGACAGATGCACTGAAACCTCAGCCCCAGGAAAAGGAAGAGAACTATTGTGAGGACATGGAAATTCTCAAAGGAAAGAATGATGATCTTCAAAAGGCAATAAAACTGAGTGAGGAAAGGTTAACAAAGAAGACCTGTTGCGCAAAAACCACATGCTGCAGGATGAACTTGCCATGCTGAGACTGGAGACAGATGCACTGAAACGTCAGCCCCAGGAAAAGGAAGAGAACTATTGTGAGGACATGGAAATTCTCAAAGGAAAGAATGATGATCTTCAAAAGGCAATAAAACTGAGTGAGGAAAGGTTAACAAAGACTATATCCCACTATACAGGCCAGCTTAATGCTCTGACAGCTGAGAATAGAATGCTAACCTCTAAGCTGGAGAACGAAAAAGAAAGTAAACAAAGATTGGAAATGGAAGTGAAATTGTACCGTTCTAGACTAGCTGCTGCCTTACACGATCATGATCAAGGTCAGACATCAAAAAGAGATCTGGAACTTGCCTTCCAAAGAGCAAGAGACGAGTGGTTATGCTTGCAGGACAAAATGAAGTCCGAAGTGGCTAATCTAAAAGATAACAATGAGTCGCTTTCCCAGCAACTATCTACAGTGGAAAGTATCTTCAATAAGCTGAACATCAAGCTGCATCACACAAGAGATGATCTTAGAGAAAAGACTTTGATATTACAACGTGTCCAGAGAGATCTAAGCCAATCAAAGTGTCAAAAGCAGGAAATTGAACACATGTATCAGAATGAACATGGCAAAGTGAATGAACACCTTGAAAAGCAGGAATCCTTAGAGGAGAGATTATCTCAACTCCAGAGTGAAAACGTGTTGCTCTGACAGCAACTGGGTAATGCACGAAACAGAGCCGACAGTACAGAGAAGACGATCATTAGCATCCAAGACCAGTTTCAGCAGATCATGAGAAAACTTCAGGTCGAATGAGAGACACAAAGTCTGATGCTGGAGGAAAGAAGCAAGCAGTTAATCAAGGAGTGTAATCATTTAAAAGAGAGAATGTATTGGCACGAACATGAGAAAGCAGAAGGAGAAGTGAGTATCCAGAAGGAGAAATAATTCTCAGACTTCCTGAAAGAAAGCTCAAAGTGATTCTTGATTCTGGCTAAATGTTGAATCTAGTTGAATATAAAAAATACACAGGCTGTGAATCTATGGTCTCTAAACCAGGCTGAAAGCATAACTTGNACGAACATGAGAAAGCAGAAGGAGAAGTGAGTATCCAGAAGGAGAAATAATTCTCAGACTTCCTGAAAGAAAGCTCAAAGTGATTCTTGATTCTGGCTAAATGTTGAATCTAGTTGAATATAAAAAATACACAGGCTGTGAATCTATGATCTCTAAACCAGGCTGAAAGCATAACTTGTATCCAGCAAATAAAAATTAGACTGAAGAAATGCTTTACTTTGAGTAGGGACATTGTGTTGTTTATGAAATGTTAAGAGATTTAGTTCTAAATTGTTAACATAGACAGATACTAGTGATTTACTCTTTATTGAGGTAATAATCTTAATCTTTCAGTTCAGTTCAGTTCAGTCACTCAGTCGTGTCCAACTCTTTGCGACCGCACGCCAGGCCTCCCTGTTCATTACCATCTCTCGGAGTTCACTCAGACTCACGTCCATCGAGTCCGTGATTTCATCCAGCCATCTCATCCTCAGTCGTCCCCTTCTCCTCCTGCCCCCAATCCCTCCCAGCATCAGAGTCTTTTCCAATGTGGATTTCCCTGGTGGTCCAGCAGTTAAGACTCTGTGTTTCTGCTGCAGAAAGCAAGGGTTCAATCCTGGTTGGGCAATTAAGGTCCCACAGGCCAATGGAGTGGTCAAAACAAGCAAACAAAGAAAAAGAAAATAGAAGAAAGCCTGTTTTTTAAAAAAACAAACCTATAGAATTTTTCAGAAGACTGAAAAATCAGGATTCAGGGCTTTCATGGTGGTCCAGGGGTTAAGAATCTTCCTGCCAATGCAGGACATACAGGTTCCATTCCTGGTTGGGGAAGATTCCACATGCCTCGGGGCAGCTAAGCCAGTGATCCACAACTATTGATCCCACACGGCCTAGAGTCCACGTACTGCTGCTAGAGAGTAGCCCCCGCTCGCTGCAACTAGAGAAAGCCCTTGTGCACCAACGAAGACTCAGTGCAGCCAAGAAAAAATAAAGAATAACAAAAAATTAAAAAAGAGAGAGAAAAATCAGGTTTCACACATTTCCTGAACCCTTCTCTGTGTCTAACAAAGTCCTATCAAGCCTCTGATTACCCTCCCAAGTCTCAGGCACCAGCAATCTTCTGGCACCCACTGGTCTCACTCTTCCCAACTCCTCCTCCACTAGCAGCCCATGCTCCACCTGGCCTTTCTAGGATTCGCTATTGCCCACCAGGTGATTCTGTTCATTTTCTCTTCCCAGGTAGATTACAGCTACTTTCCCTTATATGAGCCACAGGTTCCAGGGGAAGCTCTCAACAAAACACCTGCTTACTGAACAACAATAATAGATTCAGATGTCACAGAATTTTAGGCTAAAAGGAATCTTAGGAACTTTTTGTTCACTTTTTCTGTTTTAGAGAGGATAAGCAGAGGCCCAAAGGGTTGTACCTTTATAGATTTTAAAGAAAAATCATTGGATACAGACTGTATGTTCAGCTGAATAATATACTTTGTTCCTCACTAAAAAGCCATGTGGTGCAAGTGTGCTTAGTCATGTCCAAGTCTTGCAGACCCCATGGACTGTAACCTGCCAGGCTCCTCTGTCCATGGGATTTCCCAGGCAAGAATACTGGACTGGGTTGCCATTTCCTACTCTAGGGGGATCTTCCTGACCCAGGATCAAACCCACATCTCTTGCATGTCCTGCATTGACAGGCAGATTCTTTATCACTAACACCTAGGAAACCCTGTTAGAACCACGGTCTTTCTATTCTGACCCCCAACCTTGACCTTCCCTATTGACCTCAAGCCCTACATTCTCAATGAATTGCTGCCCATGGTTTGACCTGACATTGGGAAAGAAAAAAAAAAAATTAGGTCCCAGGATGACAACCTCCTTTTCAAAGGAGGTTGGGAGGACCATCGTGGTGTCCAATGACAACAGAAGGCACCAGAAAGAAAGGGGTACTGACTTGAAGGGGTGTGGAGAGTCAGCGAGAAAGTGGCACGGGGACTTCCCTGGTGGTCTAGTGGCTGAGACTCCACATTCCCTATGTAGGGGCCCGAGTTCCATCTCTGGTCAGGGAACTAGATTCCACATGCTGCAGCTAAAAAGATCCCACATGCTGCATCTAGAGACCCTGCATGCCGTAACGAAGACCCAGTGCAGCCAAATAGATAAAGAAAGTAAATATTTAAATAAATAAATAATAAATAAAGTCAGTCATTGATAATAAAATCAAATAAAGAGGGTAGGAGATAGGGTCTTTAGAGGGCCAATGACCAAATCTAAGCAGAGTCCAACCAAATCCAGTTCTTCACCAAAAGGCGATTAGAGTCAGGCATGAACTGATAGGCATGAGGGACAGAAAGAGAAACACTAGACAAACTCAGATCTGGTTCTGACTCTACCCTTGACAAGAAGTATAATTTGGAACAAATTATTTAACTGTCAGGCCCTCAGGCAGACTCAGAATGTTATAGTCTCTGGTTGGGAGCAAGTCTTCATTCCAAGGATTTGCAATCAGATTTTTGATCTTAAAAAGCTGGAAGAGGGTTGGAAGGATAAATTGGGAGTTTGGGATTAACATATACAAACTGTTATATATAAAATAATTAACCAACAAGGACCTACTTATAGTACATACACTACTCAATATTGTGTAATCACCCATAAGGGAAAGACTCTGAAAAAGAATAGATATGAATAACTGAATCCCTTTGCTGTACATTTGAAACTAACACAACATTGTAAATCAGCCATACTTCAATTAAAATAAAAAAAGATCCCAGAAACAGTATCACTGCAAGTGGAAAACATTAGAGAGAATCGTCTTTCTTTGCAGAATGTCGCAATTTGTTTACATCACAGTTTACTCAGAGCCTGCTGTTAAGTCAAAATCCCACGGTTGTTATTTTAGTCTGTTGACACTGTGGTTGCATATTTCACCAAGTGACATCATTACCATGAAGGTATAAGACATTTTGGGGCTCCTCAATTATGACCAATGGATGGCGGTTAGGTGCTTTTTCTCAGAACACACTTTTAACTACATGTGTACTGTACTACACGTGTGAACCATATTTAAAAAAAAAAGAAATGTTGATCACTTTCGATTAAAACACTAGATGGGAAAAAAAAACACCCTTCACTAGACAGCAAAGAGATACATACTTATAAAACATTCCTCCTCTCAACGTTTTCACAAGGCCTGAATTATCTTGTAATCTGAGGATGCTATAATTTTGGCATTTACATTTGAATTCAATCTCTCTGCTTAAAGCCTCTTGTGAAGTTAAACTCCTATGAGGTTTATTTTAGACTGAAACAGTTTCATATTTTTCATTTTACTACAGAATAGAAAAAAGGCAAAATTAAAACAAAAACCAAGGACTTCGCTGGTGGTACCGTGTTTAAGACTCCACGCTTGCAATGCAGGGTGCCTGGGTTCTATCCCTGGCCAGCAAACTAAAGTCCCATATGCTGTGCAGTGTGGCCAAAACAAAAAAAGAGGACCTCAAAATTACACTGATCATTGGCAAATGCCCTGTTGTAGATGTGTAGAAAAGCCCTTGAAGTTATTGTATGGACACGGTCTGCCCACCCTGGTGGCTCAGAGGTTAAAACGTCTGGCTCCAATGCGGGAGACCCAGGTTCGATCCCTGGGTCGGGAAGGTCCCCTGGAGAAGGAAATGGCAACCCACTCCAGTATTCTTGCCTGGAGAGTCCCATGGACGGAGAAGCCTAGTAGGTTACAGTCCACAGGATCGCAAAGAGTCGGACACGACTGAGCGACTTCACCTTACCTCACCTTACCTCACCTTCACAGTGTCAGAATGTTAGACCTGGAAGGGGCCTCTGAAGTCATCTGATCCAAGCCACTCCATTTCCAAAGGCAGGTAGTAAAGATCAGAGGCATAAGAGATGCGCTGAAGGCAAGCAGGAGATTATTTAGTATAGCTGATCTGGAACCTGTGTTTTTCCATTGTCAGGATTACTGTTCTTTGCTTGCTTCTATTTATATTTGTTTTTTAAATTGTTAAATATCATTGCACTGTGTATGGTAAAAAAACAAAAACTCTCTTCCAACAGACTTCCCTCCCACTCTTTCATGTCATCCAACTTTTTAGGGGAAACCGCTATTGATAGTTGGGCTTCTCTGGTGGCTCAACCGGTAAAGAACCCACCTGCCAGTGCAGGAGACATAAAGAGACGTGGGTTTGATCCCTGGGATGGGAAGATTCCCTGAAGGAGGGCATGGCAACCCACTCTAATATTCTTGCCTGGAAAATTCCATGGACCGAGGAGCCTGGAAGGCTACAGTGTCTGGAGTTGCAAAGAGTCGGACAAGACTGAGCACATGTGCACACACTATTAACAGTTTGCTGTATACATATGCAAATTCCATGTGTGTGTGTGAGCACTGATACATTAATTCACATACATATGAGTATATACATGGGCCAAGACTTTTTAATTTGTATTAATTTAATTTTTATTGAATTATATTTGACATATAATGTTAGTTTCAGGTGTACAACATAGTGATTTGACAGTTTTTAAAATTTAATTATCTTTATATTGAAGGATTTTGCTTTACAGAATTTTGTTGTTTTCTGTCAAACCTCAACATGAATCAGCTATCGGTTCAGTTCAGTCACTCAGTCGTGTCCGATTCTTTGCGACCCCATGAATCGCAGCATGCCAGGCCTTCCTGTCCAACACCAACTCCCGGAGCTCACTCAGATTCATGTCCATTGAGTCAGTGATGCCATCCAGCCATCTCATCCTCTGTCGTCCCCTTCTCCTCCTGTCCCCAATCCTTCCCAAGATCAAAGTCTTTTCCAATGAGTCAACTCTTCGCATGAGGTGGCCAAAGTACTGGAGTTTCAGCGTTAGCATCATTCCTTCCAAAGAAATTCCAGCGCTGATTTCCTTCAAAATGGACTGGTTGAATATCCTTGCAGTCCAGGGGACTCTCAAGAGTCTTCAACACAACAGTTCAAAAGCATCAATTCTTCAGCACTCAGCCTTCTTCACAGTCCAACTCTCACATCCATACATGACTAATGGAAAAACCATAGCCTTGACTAGATGGACCCTTGTCGGCAAAGTAATGTTTCTGCTTTTCAATATGCTATCTAGGTTGGTCATAACTTTACTTCCTAGGAGTAAATGTCTTTTAATTTCATGGCTGCAGTCACCATCTGCAGTGATTTTGGAGCCCCCCCACAAAATAAAGTCTGACACTGTTTCCACTGTTTCTCCATCTATTTCCCATGAAGTGATGGAACCGGATGCCATGATCTTCGTTTCCTGAATGTTGAGCTTTAAGCCAACTTTTTCACTCTCCTCTTTCACTTTCATCAAGAGGCTCTTTAGTTCTTCACTTTCCGCCATAAGGGTGGTGTCATCTACATATCTGAGGTTATTGATATTTCTCTCAGCAATCTTGATTCCAGCTTGTGTTTCTTCCAGTCCAGCTTTTCTCATGATGTACTCTGCATATAAGTTAAATAAGCAGGGTGACAATATACTAGGTATGCATATATTCCCTCCATTTTGAACCTCCCTCCCCTCTCTCTCCCCACCCCACCCCTCTAGGTTGATACAGTGCTGCTGTGTGAGTTTCCTGAGCCATGCAGCAAATTCCCATTGCCTATCTATTTTACATATGGCAGGATAAGATTTTTGAAAATACTTTTATTCCAAACTAGAACCTAATGAAACCAAAATAAAAATGGCGGGGGGGGGGTGATAAAATGGGAGTTCTGAACAACAAAATAAATATCATTTCTAATAGAAATTGTTGTTTCTCTTATCATTGCTCACCTAGAAATTAACATGAAATTTTTAAACATTTTTATTTATTTGAATTGCACTGGGTCTTAGTTGTGCCATGTGGGCTCTTTAGCTGCAGCATGCAAACTCTTGCAGCATGTGGGATCTAGTTTCCTGAACACAGATGGATCCCAGGCCCTCTGCATTGGGAGCACAGACTCTGAGCCACTGGGCCACCAGGGAATTCCCTAGAAATTCTCATAAAATTTGACAAAAGCTATTCAGGCTTCCCAGGTGGAGCCAGTGTTAAAGAACTCACCTGCTGGGTCTTCCCTGGTGGTCCAGGGGCTAAGACTCCATGCTCCCAATGCAGGGGCCCTGGATTTGATTTCTGGTCAGGGAACTAGATCCCACATGCTGCAACTAAGGGTTCACATGCTTCAGCAAAAATTGCAACCAAATAAATTTAAAAAAGAAAACTCACCTGCTAATGCAGGTGATATAAAGGACAGTGGGTTCGATCTGTGGGTCATGAAGATCCCTTGGAGGAGGTCATGGCAACCTACTCCAGTATTCTTGCCTGGAGAACCTACAGGCAGAGGAGCCTGACTGGCTATAGTCCATGGGGTCTCCAAGGGTTGGACATGACTCAGTGACTAACACACATGAAGGGTCCTCAGTGCTATGCACGGTGGGTAGCGTGGAATTTATCCTTTGGAGCAGTCTGTTATTGCTTTTGCTTCATAGGATTAGTTTGTTATTTTAGAAAGATCGTTCTGGGACCAGAATAGAGGATGGATTAGAGACAGTGAAACCAGCTGAGGGGTTACTGCAATATGCCAGGCGAAGGGGGGTGAGTGTGTGAACTGAGAACGTGGAGCTGGATGTGTACCAGTCAAAGGAGAAGAGGGGTCTGGATGAAGAGGCCTCGGAGGAAGACTCACAGAGCCTGCAGACCAGGTGGATACGGAGGTGAAGGGGAGCTGGCAGACACTCTGCCTTCTCACCTCCTAAATCTTTTAAAAATATTTATTAATTTATTTGGCTGCACTGGGTCTTAGTTGCAGCACACAAGATCTTTAGTTGCAGTATGTGGGACTGAATTCCCTGGCCAGTGATAGAACCTGGGCCCCAGCCCTGGGAGCAAAGAGTCTAAGCCACTGGACCACCAGGGAAGTCCCTAAGATCTTTCTTTCTAAGCAGGAACTCTGTATCTCTTGCCAACTCTGGCCATGTAACTGGGGCTCAATTAAAGTTTTCTTTATTTTTGTTCTAAATTTGTTTTTTTCAATTAAAATTTTTGAAAAAAATCCTTCATTTTGTTTTTTTTTATCCACTATACAATCATAAGCAATTCCTGTTCATGTTTTGATTACCAAAATTTTAATGCTTTTTTTTCCTTTAAAGCATGATTTCAACTAATAAAATAGTTCTTATTACTCACCCAGTCATTCAAAAACTGATGGTTTAGGAGTGTCCAGGAACTCATCTTTGTCTGCATTTTGGGACCATTTGTGTTTTTTGGAGGTACAAATGCCATTATGAAATACCTGGATATTCTTCTGTAAGAAAAACTATACCTGCAGAAGAAATGAATCATACAATCTTCAGAATACTAAAAATATTCCTACCATATAATCTTTTTTAGTACACTGGGACACGGACTAGGAGGAGAGTAACATTTACTGGGAGTCTTTTATATGTCAGGCACTTAACAGGTTTGCTCACTTAGAACCCATAACAATATGGTAAGGTGGTGGGTTTTAGCTTATTTTACAGATGAAGAAAATGAGGCTCACTGAAGTTACATGCTTTGCCCAGAGTTATACAGACAGTAGGTGGTGAAACAGGGAATCAGACACAGGTCTGTTTAACTCTATTTGATTTTCATTGGACCAAGGGGAAAAAATCAGAATCACTCTTAGCTAAGAACATACCATATTGGTCAGAAAGAAGTATTTATAAAATCACCGTACAATCTGAACTACTTCATTTTGTCCCTTGTGACCTCCTTCCTGTTATCTTTCTGACATCTAGCTAACAAGGGCTCTAGCTTGCTGCCATATTTAAGAAGAGTATAATGGACAAGGCCAAGAATTTACATATGGACAGATTTGGGTTTATTGAGAAAAATACACTGGGGAAAATATACAGTACACCCAGTACTGTATATGTCTGCCTTCATTTTTGTGGCCTCACGGCATGTGGGATCTCAGTTCTCCCACCAGAGATGGAACTCACATCCCTTGTATTGGAAATGTTGAGTCTTAAACATGACTGCTCTTGTTCAGTCACTAAGTTGTGTCCAACTCTTTGCAACTCCATGGACTGAAGTACACCAGGCTCCCCTGTCCTTCACTATCTCCCAGAGTTTGCTCAGACTCATGTCCATTGAGTTGGTGATGCCATCCAACCATCTCATCCTCTCTTGCCTCCCTTCTCCTCCTGCCTTCAATCTGTCCCAGCATCAGGGTCTTTTCCAAGGAGTCAGGTCTTCACATCAGGTGGCCAAAGTTTGGGAGCTTCAGCTGCAGCATCAGTCCTTCCAATGAATATTCAGGGTTGATTTCCTTTAGGATTGACTCACTTGATCTCCTTGCTGTCCAAGGGAGTCTCAAAGGTCTTCTCCAGTACCACAATTAAAAAGCATCAATTCTTCAATGTTCAACCTTCTTTATGATCCAGTTCTAACCATTGGACAGTCAGGGAAGTCCCTATGTCTGCCTTCATTGGATTAAGAAAGTGAAGTCACTCAGTTGTGTCCAACTCTTTGTGACCCCGTGGACAGTAACCCACCAGGCTCCTCCGTCCATGGGATTCTCCAGGCAAGAATACTGGAGTGGGTTGCCATTTCCTTCTCCAGGGGATCTTCCTGACCCAGGGATCGAGCCCAGGTCTCCTGCATTGCAGGCAGACACTTTAACCTCTGAGCCACCAGGGAAGCCCTCACTGGATTAAATCACTCTAATTTCCATGAGGGATTACTTTTCCCTCAGTGTGTAGGGTCTGCTGGGTTGGTCAGTCAAGGTGGCCTCCCCTTGCCCAGTCATGAGACTAAGTTAGGCCAGGTAACTGATGCTGGCTTATCCTTGCTTTACAGCCAAGGGGATCATTCAAAGGACCGTAGATGCTCTGAGGAGATTGTTAAGCTGTTCTTAGACTCCTCTTGTAGGGGCTTCCTAGGTGGTGCTAGTGGTAAAGAATCTGCCTGCCAATGCTGGAGACATAAAAGATGCAGGTTTGATCCCTGGGTCAGGAAGATCCTCTGGAGGAGGCCATGGCAGTCCACTCCAGTATTCTTGCCTGGAGAATCCCTTGGACAGAGGACCCTGGTGGGCTATGGTCCACGGGGTCACAAAGAATCAGACACGACTGAAGCAACTTAGCATGCATGCATGTCCTTTCTTATCCATTTTGCGAGCCACCTGATAGCCTTCAATAAATTTCATCTCCATTAGCTAGAAGACCCTTCTTATAGGGGCATCCCTGGAGGCTCAGATGGTAAGGAATCTGCCTGGAATGCGGGAGACCTGGATTCGATACCTGGGTTGGGAAGATTCCCTGGAGGAAGGCATGGCAACCCACTCCAGTATTCTTGGCTGGAAAATCCCCATGGACAGAGGAGCCTGGTGGGCTACAAAGAGTTGGACACAACTGAGCGACTAAGCATATAGCATGCACACATTAGCTAGAATCTATTTCTGTTGTTTGCAACCAAAACTTTTTACACTACACAGTTTGGATCCTGGCTCTAAAACTTACTAGCTTTGAAACTTTTTGCAAGTAGTCACTCAGTCGTGCCCGACTCACCCCATAGGCTGCAGCATGCCAGGCTTCCCTGTCCTTTACCATCTCCTGGAGGTTACTCAAACTCATGTCCGTTGAGTCAGTTATGCCATCCAACCATCTCGTCCTCTGGCATCCCCTTCTCCTCCTGCCTTCAATCTTTCCCAGCATCAGGGTCTTTTCTAAGGCGTGGGCTCTTCACATCAAGTGGCCAAAGAATTGGAGCTTCAGCTTCAGCATCAGTCCTTCCAATGAATGTTCAGGACTGATTTCCTTTAGGATTGACTTGGACATGTACACACTGCTATATTTAAAATGGATAACCAACAGGGACCCACGATATAGCACAGGGAACTCTGCTCAATGGCAGCACATTGTTCATGTGAAACTACCACAACACTGTTAATTGGTTATACTCCAATACAAAATAAAAAGTTAAAAATAAAATAAAATAAATAGCATCACCACAGACTTTCTTAGAACTTCCTGTTATTTACAGAGTTCTTCAAAGCCTGTCCTTGAAGGGAGCACAACAAAATATTTTAAGGTAAAAAATATTTAAAGCAGATTGATGTCATTTTCAGTATATATGCTCAGTGTTTCTGTTTGTTTGTGCCTTCTTCCTCTCTGAAGGTATGTTTCATATCCAAAGCAGTGGTGCTCAGTTGGGGACTGCACAGGATTTGCCTGCCTGACCCAGGGCTCCAAAAATTATAGCAACAAATATAATTCAATTTTAAAACATATTTATTTTTATGTATTTATCTGGCTGAGCCAGGTCTTCATTAGGACATGTGGGATGTAGTTCCCTGACCAGGGATAGAACTCAGGTCCTCTGGACCACCAGGGAATTCACCTGGACAATTTTTTGATCCACATGCCACAGCTAAGACCTGACACAGCCAAATAAATAAAAAGAAATATTTTTTAAATTAAAAAACCATTAGTTTTTGACTTACAGAGGATTCCCCCAAATGCTAGATCTGAAATTTTGTGACTCTCACTTGACATGGAATATTCTCTCTCAAGTTTAAATTAGACCTGAAGAGAAAGCCAATATTTTAACACCTCCAGATTTTAAACCATAGATAATATCTTCCTGCAGTTGACTGCTGATACCACTCCGCTGGAATAAGGGGGAATTAAGGAGGTTCAGATGAGCCCTCACATTCTTAGCTCCTAACACCTAAGTTGCAAAGGTGTAAGAAATTATTTAATTACAGTATTATTCATTGGCTGCTATAAAAATACACTTGAGCAGGTGAATATATAAAGCATGGCCCTGAGTCTAGATCTGCTCAGGGAAAGATCACATCTTTCCTTTTTTATTGCTATTTATTCATGTTTGATGTTTCTTCCATTTAAACTGATTGAAGTTGTGTGTGTGTGTGTGTGTGTTAATTTTTATTTATCTGTTTAGGCCAAGCCACTCGGCTTGCAGAATCTCAGTCCCCAACCAGGGATTGACCCTGGCCCTTGGCAATGAAAGTACAGAGTCCTAACCTCTGGACTGCCAGGGAATTCCTTAAACCAATTGTTTTCAATCTTATATTTTATTTTTTTTTCCCAGGGCTACATAACTCTTTGAGGATATGATGAATACTATGAATCTTCTCCCTAGAAAAATGTATATTAACATTACATTTTGCTTATATTAGATTAAAAACTTCCGTTGTAAGCTCAGAAACTCTCTTTTCCCAGTATGAGTAGAAAACAATCTGACAAAGCATGGCCCTGAGTCTAGATCTGCTCAGGGAAAGATCACATCTTTCCTTTTTTATTGCTATTTATTCATGTTTGATGTTTCTTCCATTTAAACTGATTGAAGGTGTGTGTGTGTGTGTGTGTGTTAATTTTTATTTATCTGTTTAGGCCAAGCCACTCGGCTTGCAGAATCTCAGTCCCCAACCAGGGATTGACCCTGGCCCTTGGCAATGAAAGTACAGAGTCCTAACCTCTGGACTGCCAGGGAATTCCTTAAACCAATTGTTTTCAATCTTATATTTTATTTTTTTTTCCCAGGGCTACATAACTCTTTGAGGATATGATGAATACTATGAATCTTCTCCCTAGAAAAATGTATATTAACATTACATTTTGCTTATATTAGATTAAAAACTTCCGTTGTAAGCTCAGAAACTCTCTTTTCCCAGTATGAGTAGAAAACAATCTGACTGATTATAAGCATGATTTCTAATTAGGACAAAGTAGCTTTTCCAGGTCCTCCCTAAGGTTTTGCTTTTTTTTTTTTTTTTCAAATCAACTTGAATAAAGTTTGGTTTTCAGGAGATGAGGCCTGGCTGAGAAAAAGAGCCCTCTTGGTAATAGTCTTCTTGAAGCAGGCAAATGGAGTTATCTTGCCCTGGTTTTTGTCATTATCCTTTTATAGTTTTTTCCTTTGCCCACTCTAGAAGGCGGGCAGTGTGCATATGTGCATGCCCACACTGGTTCACAGTATAGACCACTCAGACACTTTCATAGAACATACAAAACAATTACAAGAGAAAGCAAGTTGCTTTCCCTCCTTATACATACAAACCTTGCTGTTGTTTTTTCATGACCTCTGTCCCCCTTAATTGCTGTCCTTGCATGTTCCCCTTTAATATTTCTTTGGATAAAGGGGAAGAAAAAGGGCTTATGGCCCTTTCCCCCAGCGTGTGCTTCTAGTATCATGTTTAAAGGCAAGGATAGTTCCTCTGGTAAAGTTCCAGTGGTTACACACCTCCAGTCCCTTCTTCAAAGCCATTCTTCACACTGTCACTGTTGCACAACTTCACTAAAGACTTATTAGGTCTGTATTACAGGTATAAAGACACGTCTTGACTATAATGGAGATTACAGTCTACTACAAGATTTTTTTTTAACAAATAAAAATGTATATATTTAAGGTGATGCTTTAGTATATGTACACATTGTGGAATGCTTACCACAATCAAACTATGTAACATATCCATCACCTCCCATAGTTACTGTGTGTGTGCATGTGTACATGTGTGTCCATGTGTGTGCTTCTGTGGGTGTGATTACCCTTGAGATATACTCTTCTGGCAAATTTCAAGTATATAATATATTATTATTCACTATAGTCACCATGATCCCTGGGCAGGAAGATCCCCCGAAGAAGTAAGTGGCAACCCACTCCAGTATTCTTGCCTGGAGAATCCCATGGACAGAGAAACGTGGTGGGCTACAGTCCATGGGGTTGCAAGAGTGGGACACAACTTAGCAACTAAACTACCACCACCATCACCACATAGTCACCATGCTGTACATAAGGTCTCTAGAACTCATTCATTTTATGACTGAAGGTTTGCACCCTTTGATCAATATCTTCACACTTCCCTACTCCCCAGCATTGGCTAACCACTACTCTATTCAGGGAAGTATTTTTTAAAAGGTCTGTTAGTTACTTTTCAACTCAAAAACCTTCAGAGACTCGATCATGGCTACAGAATCCTTAGCATGCTAATCTAGGTACACCATGAATTTACCTTTTTGGTTCATCCTGTTTCCTCTCCCTTCATGCACTATCTGTACAGACACACTGAACTTCAGATCAGAGAATGTGGTACAAAACTGGTGCTTCTTTGCTAATGTGGTTTTCTGAATGTGCTCACCTGAATCCTAAACTCAGTAGTACACAGTAGGTGCTCAAAAAAAACGACTAAATCAGCAGAATGAATGAACACAATAGTGGAGGTGAGGTGGTTGAAGGATTAAAGCTAGTGGCAAAGAAGGTAAAACTCAACATTAGGAACCGAGCATTGGGGTTAGACTCAGGATAATCGGGTTTTTATTTGGAGTTTACAGAGCAGAACACGGTTGAGTTTCTCCACTAACACACAGCTCACCCATTGTACACTGCAGTATCATCAGAGAAGGAAATAGAGTTTACCAGGGAATGATCAGGAAATAGTGTATGGTTAGATTTAAATATGAATTCATCTTCTATTCAACTAGATGGAAATAAAGAGAAACTATAAGACAATGCAAAGACCTAGTGCTTTGATAAGCATAGAAGGAATTATTTGTTGGCTGTTAATTTCATATATATGATGCACCTGGTAATTTAACTGCTAATACAGAGCAAAATGTAATTCCCGGGGTCACTGCCAAGGCTCGTGAAAAGCCCTGGAGGACCTGAGAGAAGAGCTGTCAAAAGAGTCTCCATCTTTTTCATGCAGTGATCACTGCTCTCACTTCTTCAAGTCTTTCTCTTCCAGGCTTTCTCCTCAAGCCTCTACTGCTGGTGTTGCCATAGCTCCTGTTTCTGTGACTCCGTCTAGCCCCACCGCTTCCAGTAGGCCAATCACTACCTATAAATCTGTTCGCTGGCATCCCGAGGTCTCTTAGGCAACAGTGTGTGGTCTCTTGATTCACTGCGAGATCCTAGAGGGCTGGCTCCAAAATTGGGCACAGGGACAAAATGGAAAAGTGGGAGCACCCAGACGGTGGGAAAGGCTGCCATCTCTCAATATAATGCTATGATGAATATGCAGCCAATCCTGAAACAAACAGCATTAAATGCCCCCTTCCAAGCCATAAGTATGTTCCAAATCAGGCCAACCTACTGAGCATGCCCAGTTATATCGTTCTTGTCACTCTCAGTTCAGTTCAGTTCAGTCGCTCAGTCGTGTCTGACTCTTTGCGACCCCATGAATCGCAGCTAGGGTTCTGAATAGTAAACTCCATTTCTCCGGGTTTTTAGAGTGGCCAACAGGTAAAAGAAGGTTGCAGGAAAAACAGTTCTGGAGAGGTTCAGTGAATGAATGGCACCTGCACACAGGAAGTGAAAGAATGTGGGAAAATTGCCCAACACACAAACTCAGCAATGCCTCAACATGAAGCTCACCTCAATCCTCAAGCTGGGCTCAAAATAGGAGCCCTCGGTGGAGTGTGCTCAGGGCACCTGCGCTGAACGTGCGTGAGCATGCGCCCCGGCGATCGCAAAAGCTCTCTGTCGCTCCGAGGCACACGCTGGTGGTCCTGGCTGGCTCCGTTTACTTGAGGGACCTGCGGCCGCTTCTGGCCAGTGCCGCAGCCCCAGGGGATCCCGGCCCCAAGGTGTGAGGTGAGCTCCGGGTCGTGCAGGCCCCTTCCCGTCCAGCTCAGTGGGAAAAGGACTCAGGAGTGGGGACTGAGGAGGTGCTGCTGTGGCTGCCCACTCCTTGGTCTAACCTGTGCTGGAGAGCCACCAGCAACTGTGGCACTTCCTCCTCAGGGATCGTTATTCTCGTCGCTGCCAAAACAAAAGCCTTGGGCACCGTGCTGTGGAGGGGTGGGCGGCGGGCCAGCGGGGGAGCCCGAGTTTGGGGCTGGGTGGACCTTCTGTGCTGACTGGATTAACCCCCTCGGTCCTGAGCCCGCACCGAGCAACCTGTTCGAGTGTGGCCCGCGCTCCCTGCGTGCCGCCCTCGGCCCAGCCCTGGGGCTTGGTTGGCACCGCGGGGGCGTGTGGCACTCCCAGGCCACTGGGGGCTGTGGGTGGAGCACGCGGCTACTGGTGGGGAGGACAATGCACCGAGGGCTGGGTGCGGGGGCGTGGGCGGCGTTGCAGCAGCTGGACTGCTGCCTGTTTCTAGTCCTGAACGTTGTCCCCTCTCCTCCCTCCCGTCAGTTTTGCAAAGTGTGCATATTCCTCCTCGAGGCTTCCCCCTCTGCCCCCTTGGATGCTGCATGTGTTTGCCCTGGGGTATCACGGGGAGTTTCATCCATAGCCTCTGAAATAAGGTGCTGTTAAACATTTCAAGACATTTAAACATCTTTCCAGAGGCCTTTTTCAGAATTAGGTGCCTTCCTCAATAAGAGAAAAAGGGGTGGTTCATTCTTTTTTTCTTAAAAGAGCAAAAGCATATGCCACTAATTTAGGCAGAGGCATCAACTCGAAGTTGCAAAAAGGGTAGGACAAAAGGTCTGGTTTTTGGCCCAGAATAAATGAAATTTTGAATTTTGGTTCCCTTCTGAATGTAGGCAGACAGAGCAGCAGAGCAGACCAGCAGCTATAGAAATAAATGACTGCTCTATAAGGTTGGTCAAACAATATCTTATTTTATAGAAGTAGTTTGGAGAGACCTGTAATGTTTATATACAGGAATTGGGTTACTTGGAAAAGCCAATACAGGAGGAGAAAGGAAACAAAGACTTGACAAGGGGGATGTTACCTCCCTCTTGAGCCTTCTTTTAGCCTTTAGTGGTGTGCTGACAGTCAAAGGGATAGATAAATCCGTAGTTCTGTTTACTCCTCAAGATAATGCTTTCCATCTGTCCTTTTTTTTTCCCCCATCTGTACTTTTAAGTAAATCAATGCCATCTTTTTCCTCCATAAGAAGAAGGAAAACAAAAAAGTGTTTGTTTGAAGTACCAAACCACAACACAGAGGTAATAAGATAGGAAAGTGATGTAAAAGCTTAAGTGGGCAGGCTTGCAAGAATAGAGCTGAAAATAAAAGATAACTGAGATGCAGTTCTTCTTACAGTGTTGCCTTTTATTTAGTGAAATGACAGGTTCCTCCTCTACCCCCTCCCCCCAAATGCTTTGAAAGTGTCAGGAAAATAAGGTAATTAGTTGTCAGGAAGCATTTAACGGGAGGCTTCCTGTGTGCTGTTTTGGATGTGTCAGGAATTCTCTGTTCCTTATTAATTCCTGAAGAGGCAAGCCTTTCCTGGGGGCTGAGGAATCCAGGCATTTCCTTCATTAGTTTTTCTATATGAAGATAAATACCCTCTTCCTTCCTGTGAACCATACAACTCTCTCTCTCTCTTTAATATGGATGGCCTATGTTTTGTAAGTCTGGAATTGTAATCTTTCTTTGCTGAGAATAACTACCTTGTAAGATAGTATATATGCCCACACCATGATTAAAACACCTTTGCTCCATCAGAGCACTGGTCCCCGTGTCTGTCTGTCTGTCTCTCTATCAGGCTATTTCTTTGGAGTGCAGAGGCCCTCTGAATTCACCTTCTTGCCCAGGCCTCTAAGAGCCTCTCAAAAAGGCGCCTGAGGCCTCCGTGAACTGTGTGAGCCCCATGCCAGGGGCTTTATTGGCTTTCTGCATAAACCAAGGAATATCAGCCTCTTTCTCTCCTTTACTTTCTTATCGTCGACTCCGGACCACCAGGTTCCGGTCCATTAAAGGTCCTCAACAATTAGTAAAGCCTATCATCTTACCTTCTCTTTCCTCCTCCTCCATGTTTTCTTTTTTCTTTCATCCACTAATGTTCCCTGCCTTTACATATCTCCTAAATCTACCAGTGCCCTATTAATCGAGGAAGAAAGGACTTTAGGTTCTTTCATCCCTTTTTTCTTCTTAGGTACTGTATTCCTCTGAGCTTTATTTTATGCTTGGAATATTTAGGTGGATTTTTCTAGAGAGATCCCCAGCCATGATTGAGATATTTGAAATAGAGAGGCTTGAGGGGAAGATAACTAGTAAAGTGCACATTCTTTTTTTGTATAGCACAGTGTTGCGAGCGTGTCATCATTGGGCAAAGAGGGGGGGTTTAAACTCACTGTAAGTCCTCTGTTGCCCACTTGACAGGCAAAACATCTCTCTCTCCAACTTAAATTTCGTATGTGATGCCATCCAGCCATCTCATCCTCTGTCGTCCCCTTCTCCTCCTGCCCCCAACCCCTCCCAGCATCACAATCTTTTCCAATGAGTCAACCATCAATAACCCTTGGAGATAGGTAAAAAGCCTACGTTGTTACTGTCATTTGATAGATGGAGAAACTTAAAACATATATTAGTTACTTGTAGTCAGTTCACTGACAATTTGCTTTCTTTTATTTGTCTGTTTTCCAGCTATTTGACATACTCTCTTGTCTAGACCCATCAAACCATTCATCCACTGTCTCCCCCAAACCTTATAATATTTATAGTTCCTCTTTTAGAAATCTAAATTTATTGGTATTTATAACAATACTTATGAATTATCTCAGCAAGAATCCTATTTTATGTTTTGTGTCTAACTCCTATTGTTTCATGGTCTTTTTATTTTGATAGATTATGTACAGTTATAGAAATGTCATGGTGATCTCTGTTTTGAGAGTATTAAATCTGTTTTATGTCCTCACTATTTTGCCTGGAATTGCCTAACTCTGAATTCTTAGTTAAGTTCTGACAAACTGATCTTTCATAATAACCTTTCATTCTTCCACATCTCTCATATCCTTGTTCATACTGCACCTGTTCTTCAGTTTTCTGGATGCTGCAAAGTTTTGGGGTTTGCTCTCACCTTTCCTAACAGCTCCCTTCTTGATCTTATTTCTTTTCTTACTTAGATTAAGCTTTGTTGTCTGTCACATAAAATAGTACTTTTGCTAACAATTTCAACTTATTCCATCTACTGTGCTTGTTCAGATCTCTAGATGGACCAATTCAACTGATTTCTTACAAATTATGCTGCATATTTCATTATTAAACCATAGCCACTCTTTTTTTTTCTTTTACTACAGTCCAGGTTCTATCATTGTTTTATTATATTTACTCTATCACATCTGTCCATGCCTCTATTGATCCACTATTATCCAATACATTATTCTTTGAGTGTATTTCAAAATAAATTAGAGACAACAGTTTTTGTCCTCACAAATATTGTATCAGGTCCTTCACCAAACATTTGTCTATAATTTTTTTTTCCCTATTTAAAACTTTACAGGAAAATAGCACCTGAGTTTTGATAAAAATCTGCAGCTAAGAGTCGAATCCTGAGAAGGGTGTAGAACTGGATCATTACCATTACTTCATGCTCTCATGCTCCTTGCTAGTCAACCCATGTCTATACCATCCTCTGGAAGGAACTACTGTTTAGCATCCTTTCTAGATAATTACTTTGTGTGTTCTAGAACTTCATACAAATGAAGGCATACGTTGTATAACTCTTATTTTGCTTGAGTTAACATTGCTCTTTGCTCTATTTTGAAGACTTATTAATGTTTTTGTGTTCATTAATAGTTCTTTCCTTTTTCTTGTCTTCCATTGTATAGATTACTGTATTTTGCTTATCCGTTCTCCTAGTGATAGCCGTTTTAAACCCTAGCCACTCTATTTGCTCTTTGTCTTTAGTCAATTTCCAGTGTGGTCAACAGGAAAGTTTCTATTCATTCTCCTTATCACTTATGCCAAATGTATGTCACTCACTTCAAACCTGTATTTCATTTCAGCTTTATTCCATATTAGACCCTTACTCCCCTCAACCTCAGTCTGCCCTCCTTTCCTGAAAATCACTTCGGCATTTTGTGCACACTATTGTGGTCTGCTACATCTCAGTCCAGTCCTTCTCAGTTTCCTTTCTTGCACCTTCTTCTTCCTGGTGCTTCTTAGCAATCTGTTTCTGTTCTTTTTGATTCTACATGCTTTCCCTGGCTAACTTCATCTCACTGATTTTAACTGTAACTCACATGCTGATGACTCCTAAATCCAAATCTGTAGCCTTGGCATCTTTCTGGTAAGTTCCAAATCTGCCTAACAAGCAGCCATTGGATATCCTAACCTGATTTTGTCTCAAGTACCTCAACTTCAACATGTCTAAAATTGATTTTACTTCTTGCTCATTTTTTTTTTTAATTCCTAGAAGGCATATTACTCCTTCATTGACCTAAGCTCCCACATCCAGTCAGTTGTAGATTCTGTTGCTTTTCTTTAGCTCATTTCATAGCTGTCTCATTCTCACTACCTTCTCTGGTTTTAGTTATGGCTCATCAGATATCTCTGCTCTCAATTTTGTACAGCTGAAATGTCTTCCGTACTCCTTCTAGTCATCTTTCTAATTAACTTGTATGCAGGGTGAGCGCTTAGTCATGCACTACTCTTTGAGACCCCATGGACTATAAATATAGCCCACCAGGCTCCTCTGTCCATGCATGGCATTTTCTAGGCAAGAATATTGGAGTGGGTTGCCATTTTCTTCTCCAGGGGATCTTTCCGACCCCAGGATCGAACCCACATCTCTTGTGTCTCCTGCATTAGCAGACAGGCTCTTTACCAGCTGAGCCACCAGGGAAGCCGTGAAGTTGGGTAAGGGCTATGTGAATATATTTAGTCAACAGTCATCAATTCAGCAAATATTTAGTCAACAGTCATCCATTCAGCAAATATTAATTGGATGTCTTCCATGTGCTCGATTGGAGAAGGCAATGACAACCCACTCCAGTACTCTTGCCTGGAAAATCCCATGGACGGAGGAGCCTGGTAGGCTGCAGTCCATGGGGTCACTAAGAGTCAGGCACAACTGAGCGACTTCACTTTCACTTTTCACCTCCATGCATTGGAGAAGGAAATGGCAACCCACTCCAGTGTTCTTGCCTGGAGAATCTCAGGGACGGTGGTAACCCTAGTGGGCTGCTGTCTATGGGGTCACACAGAGTTGGACACGACTGAAGCGACTTAGCAGCAGCAGCATGTGCTAGACACTATTCCAGATAGTGAAGATGAGTAATGAACAAAACATGGTCTGTTCTTATGGAGCTACAGTTCTAATGATGGTTGCAATGGTAGGATATAAATAAACAGATAATGTCAGATAGCAGTGAATGCCAATAAGAAAGAATAGAATTAAGTGCTAGGAG
>SJYT01063074.1:0-12251 GCA_006410635.1 Cephalophus harveyi
CGCACTGCGCATGTCAGGCCGGCCGGGCTCGGCTGGAACCAGATCCAGCCGGCTGGGCGGTGACGCAGGCGCGGCGGGGCGCGGGGGCGGGGCTGCCGGCGCGTGGGCGGTGACGCAAGTGCGGCGGGGCGCGGGGGCGGGGCTGCAGGGGGCGGGGCCTCGGGGGCGGGGCCGGCCTGGGCCGGAGGGGAGGCCTCGGGCCTCGGGCCGGAGCGACAGGCTAGAGGCCAGGCCCTGCCTCCAGCTCCCCTCGGTGCACCCGGGCCCGGCCCCCTGGCGGGGCGCGCAGGGGAGCAGAGAGACCACGCGGTGCCGTCACCTCGCACGCACGCGCGCCGACCACAGGCTGGGTCCTGCCCGCGGACTGGAGCGCCACTTCCGCCCCCAGCTTCAGGGAGGCCTTCTTGCCTCACCCGCTAAACTCCCCCTCGAGTCCTCTGATCAGTGCCTCGATCCCCGCACTGTGAGCTGCCCGGGGGTGGGGATGTGTCTACCCGCCACCGGGACTAACAAAAAGGGGCTCAGTAGAGGCTCGCAGAATAATGCATGCAGGAAGCCCGTCCCCCAGGCAACACCGCAGGCCAGCGTTCCTAGTTGCCCGCGTGCGCTCTGGAGGCGGGGCTGGGTCCGGGGGCTGCTGGGGGGCCCCCCCGGCCTGAGGACACGCTGGCCCTGGCTGCTGAGGGTGCTGGCACCCTCTCCTCATACCCCGCGCTGTGCGCTGGCGCGAGTGGGCTTCCCGCTTTGGGCGTAGGTGTCCCAGCTTCCCGGCCTGATAAGGATCTCCAAGGCCCGGAGCCAAGACTGCGTCTTTCTGTGCTCCTCCTCTTGGCCGTTTCCCCTCCACCCAAGGCCGGTCCACACACAGGCGGGCTCGGTGGTGCTGGCGGGGGCAGGATCACAGAGGGCTGGGCCAGAGCCGGGTCGCGGGAGCAGAGCGGAGGGCTTGGCTCGCTGCTAGCCCAGCCTTGGTGGTCAATCCCTGGATGCGCGCACCGGTACTCTCGCTTCACAGAAGGAAACTGAGGCTCGGAAATGTAATCAGTCAGTCTTCGCGATCGGCGATTCCGTGGCATGGACTCCGTTTGGGGTCTTCTGCACCGCCTTCGTCAGTGCTCTGACCTGAGAACCCCTGATCTGGTCTCCTCCTCCCACGGTCTTGTCCTGGTGACGCGAATGGGCCACCATGGGAGACTGGGACAAAGACGAGAACAGAACAGGAAGAGCGGACGGCTGGCCTGGGGTGGGGGCGGAGCTGGCCGAGGCCGCCAAGGACACTGCACCCGGAGACGTGCAGTCCAGCGGGGCTTTGTGCCCACTAATCTCGCGCCCCCTGTGCATGTCGCCTCCACTGTGCAGACAGGTCACGGGTGTGCCGTGGGCCACGTCGGCCTGCTCCCTGCCCAGCTCCTTTGCAGGCCCTCCTCTGCCCAGGGTCCCTGCAGGGCCTCGCACAGAGCAGGTGAAGCTCACCCCCAGCAGGTGCTCCCCGTCGAGCTGCCCCCGGTTGCCCACCCCGAGCCCACATCAGAGAGCACAGGTATGGGAACACTCACCACCCTGGGGCTCACTGTAGGAACCCTGAGAGAAAAGGGCCTGTGTGGACCAGGTCCAGCTGGTGGAGTGGGATGGTGTGGCCGAGAGGCCTGCCTACCATGTGACTCTGGCAGAAGCACTGGGTCCACCCTGAGGGGCTCCAGAGACCCTAGAACCACCCCCCCAACTTGACCCAGCAGATCCCAGTCGGGAAGGGTGGGCACACCCAGGCCTGGAAGCAGCCCACCAACGCTTATGAAGCAACATCTTCACAGCAGATAGTCCAAGTGCTACGGTTACTGTGGGACCAGAACAGATGAACATGCCTGCTACCTCAGGCCAAGCTCCAGTCCCCCAGAACCCCCGTATTACACTCCTACCCACGCCACCCCGTGATGGCACTGGGGGTGGGGCCTTTGGGGGGTGATCAGATCGTGAGGGTGGGGGCCTCCTGAAGGGGATGGGTGCCCTCATAAGAGAGACCTGGGGAGCTCCTCCCACCCCCACAGAGGACACAGAACCCGCCAGGCACCAAACCCGCCAGCGCCCTCATCTCAGACCTCCAGCCTCCAGAAGTGTGAGAAATAAGCCTGCTATTTCTGAGCCACCCAGCCTATGGTCTTCCGTGCCAGCCTGAACCAAGCCAGCCAGCTGTAGGGAGGCTGCACTGGGAGGCTGCAGAGCTGGGGGCAGCAGGCAGGGAGCGGGCTTCTCTTCGTTCTGTAATTTACAGCGGCTGTAGGGGGACACAGGTCAAGGAAAACGGCCTCAGGAAGGTGACACCCGAGACTCGGAGGCAAGGGCCCCGCGCGTGGCTGTTTGGGGGAGAGGCGGCCCGGGCCAGGGGTGCAGCAAGCCCATATCCTGGCGGGGGCAGCACACAGGGTCCCGCGGGAGGCAGAGGATGGCCGGGGGGACAGAACAACTCTGCCAAGCTGGAGTTCTAGGAGCGTGAAGGTGCCACCAAACCCCTCCCCCGAGATAGTAAGAGTAAGCTTTCGAAACCGGGGTGCCAGTGCCCAAGAGCACGGGGCTCATTCTGAGTCATTAAGGGGAGAATAAATCCGTCTGCCGCAGACGCCATCAAGCAGACCATCTGGCTGATCCGATCACGACTTCCCGGGCATGCCGCCTCACTGCCTCCCAGCACCGAGCCCTGGTGGAATCCACAGGAAATGCTACAGGGGGTTGAACACCCACCGGGACACCCACAAGCTTCCGCAGAGGCACTTGGCGGGTGGGAACTATGAGTGTGGGCATGAGGGGGGCCTCAGCCCCCAGTGGGGGAGGGGGAGGGGAGCAGAGTCTGCGAGAGGAGGAAGCAAACTACTTCTGGAGGCTCCGTGCGGCTGCCCACTAGCCCTGGCCGTCACTACAGTAACAAGTGATGGCAGGCCTGCCTCCTGAAGCCCGTGTCCAAGCCCAGATGGTTTCCCTGGAATTCTATGAGGCATTTAAAGAAGCATTAACACCAATTACACAACCTCTTCCAGAAAATGGAAGCAAAGAAACCACTTCCCAATTTGCTCTATGAGGCCAATGCTACCTTGATACCAAATCAGACAAAAATGGTACCAAAAAAAAAAAGGGAAAGAAAAATATAGATGAAAATCTCATAAATGCAAAAATCTTATTCAGCAACATATAAAAAGAATTATACACGGTTACCAAGAGGAGCTTATTTCAGAGATGCAAGGCTGGTTTAATATCCAAGAATCAATTTACAAAGCTAAAGAAGAAATATCACATGATCGTGTCCACTGACATGGAAAAAGTGCTTGGCACAATTCGAAACCCACTCATGATATGCGTTCTCAGAAAACTAGTAATAGAGGAGAGCTTCCTCAACTTGGTAGATAACACGCAGACTGGCCCCCCTCCCCCAGCAGGTTGGGAACACGGTGAGGAGACCCATTCTCACTGGCGCTATTCGACACAGCTCAACAAGTTCTCAGTTCAATTCACTTCAGTCGCTCAGTTGTGTCCGACTCTTTGTGACCCCATGAATCGCAGCACCCCAGGCCTCCCTGTCCATCACCATCTCCCGGAGTTCACTCAGAGTCACGTCCATCAAGTCCGTGATGCCATCCAGCCATCTCATCCTCGGTCGTCCCCTTCTCCTCCTGCCCCCAATCCCTCCCAGCATCAGAGTCTTTTCCAATGAGTCAGCTCTTCGCATGAGGTGGCCAAAGGACTGGAGTTTCAGTCTGTGCAATAAAGCAAGGAAGTAAAATCAAAGGCGCTCAGACTGGAAAGGAAGAAACACAACTGTCTGTCTCCAGGCGGGATGGTGGTCAACGCAGAGGACCCCGGGAGCCTGAGCACCTTTTCTCTGCGTGTCCTGTCGCTGCAGCGCCGTCTGCGTGGAGACCGCACTGCGTTCACCTTCTCCTCCTCTAACTCGCTCTGTGCCTGTCAGGGCTCAGGTTGCTGGTGCGGGGTGGCTTCTGGGTCACTATTCAAACACACGTCTCTCCCCCATCAAACCATACTGTCAGGGGTTTTTTGTTTACCACTAATAAATATTTATTTGGAAATTTCTAAACCTGCCAGAGTGGCACTTGCCAAGCCTTAGGGGCAACCTTAGAGGCACCGTCCTTACCAAGATCCCAGGGGCCACAACAGGTGTCCGCACCCTTGCCCGTCACCTCCCCCTGCCGCCCACCAAGCATGCACACCCACCCTTCAGACCCTGCCAGAGCACCAGGAGGCACTCTCCCTCTCGGAGGCGTTACCCCTGGGCCCAAGAGCCAGGCTGGCGGCCCTCTGGCCTCCTGGATGACGGCAGGCAGAGCTGCTTGCGTGGGGATAGGAAAGAGAATGAGGAGGAAGAGGCACCAAGGAGAGCTCCCTGGAAAACCCAAACGTTACCACTGGCCCAAGGACAGGGAAAACCAGCACCAGGCCGGGCCGGCGGGAACAGCGCCGCGCTGCCACGTTAAATATCAGTTTCCAAGCGCTCACAGCCAATGCACAGAAACACAGCTGACTCTGCATGCTGACCTTGCATCCTGGAATCTAGTATGCAGCCCAGTGACGGCCGGCCGTCCAGATCAGGCAGAAGGAGCAGGGCCAGTGCATGGGGAGCCAGCCTGCACCGACGCCCGGCACCAGCCTCAGTTCTGAGCCCAGCTTTTCCTGTGCAGGGAGTCTGCCAGCTCCCCTCCCCCCACCACCTTCATTTCCACAGGTCCTAGGGGGTAAAAACGAAGACCCCCACCCACTGTCCCCTAAGGCCTCAGTCAGGATCCCGGCACGGGGCGGACTGCCTTCCCCATGGGAGGCCAGGCGCTCTCCAGCAGGGCCCGCGCAGGGGCCCACCTACCGGGGGAAGGCCCTCTGGACACGCCCACCGGGGCACCTAAGAGCCAGAGTGGCGCCCCTCCCCAAGCGGGCCGCCACCAGGTGGTCCAGGGGCTCCTGGGAGGGCCCGCATCTTCCAGATCTAAGAAGTGCCACACAGGCCGTGCCAGGGCTGCTGGGCATGCAGAGGCTGGGCGTGCAGCCTCCGGCCAGACAGAGCACCGGGGCCAGGCGCCGCTGCTGACCCCGGGGGCCCCCAGAGCCTCGGCTCAGCGCCTGCCTCGGGCCAGCCAGCGGCTGCCAGGGGCGGGGCCTGGTCAGCGCCCTGACCTGTCAGAGCCGCTCGTCCCCCAGCCAGCTCTTCCCCACGGCTGGCGACCCGCTGCCACCGGACGGCGCTGGGATGAGGAGCAGGTGACTGTGATGGCCACAGGGCCAAGGGCAGGTGGGGGCCGCAGGGTTCCACGAGCGGCTGTGACAGAGGGCGAGGCGCTCCGGGCCCCGAGCTGAGGCAGAGGCGCAGCACCGGCCCACCCTCCGCGCGTCCTGCGTGAGGAGCGGGGAGATCTGCCTCCAGGGAGGACAGGAGAGGTGGCGGCAGAGGCCGAACGGGACTGGACGTGGGGGGACGGCAGGTCATGCAGACTAAGGGCAGTGAGGCAGCTGCACCGACAGGGGGATGACCCAGGACGGCCACACAGACTTCCTGGGCCCAGCCGTTCACTCACATTTCCTCCCCCCGCCCCTCCCGGGCCCTCCCGGGCTTCCTCATCGAAGTCAACTACAATGACCCTGGCCTGAGCAACAAGATGTCACAGCAACAGAGCCAGAGATGTCAAAACACGTGACCTGTCCACAAGCCACACTCAGAACTAACCCGTGAACTTACACACTCCTTGCCCTTGACTCACACGTCACAGAGAATCACACTTCCCCATTGGTGTGTCATTTCCGAAAAGGTGCATCTTCAAAAGGAAGACCCTTCTGCCTCGACAGAGAGGGTGGCCCCAGCAGCAGGGCCCTCAAGGCCCCGGCCTGCAGCCCCCTGCGGTCCCTGCTGCTGCAGGACAAGCGGGAGGGCCGGCCACGCCTCCAGCCTGGTGAGCAGCCTCCCGTCCTTCGTCCACAGTGTGGCGCACACTCAGGGCACCAGCCTTGTAAGCGCGGCCTGTGCGGCTACAATGGCAGAGGCCTGGGGCCTAGGAGCACGGGACGGCTCCTCAGGGGCGGCACCAGAAACGGTGTGGAGGCCAACTCCACGTGGTTCTCAGAAGTCAACCCTAGATATGCAGCTGGAAACCCAGCAGCTCCACCCCCAGGATGGTGCAGCGGCCCAGGCCCAGGCGTTGGCCCGAGCCCCGGGAGCAGCGGGCAGCAGGCCACCGAGCGGAAGCCCCACGGAGCGCGTTTACATTCCCCAGCTACAGGACGCGGATCTGAGCCTGGCTGGAGGGCGGGTCCACGCTGAAGATCTCTGACACGCACAAACTCTGCCATTCCCCCTGGCCAGGAGCCTGCGCGGTGGAGGAAGTCTTTCTCTGCAGATAAGGCAGTGGGGTGACCCAAGGCTTGGAGGGCCTGCTTTCCCCAGTTAGGATCACAGCTCTGCCAGGTGCAGGGCACCCCGGCATCCTAGGGTCTCTGGCTTGGAATTCTGGGCTCCAAGGCTTTTCAGAAAAGGAGGTAACAACGCCCCTTAATCACATTGCTAGAATGATCCAAAGGCCTAAGAGAGCAAAGACCACCTGGCTCCAAGTTCTGCCTCCACTCTGCTGTGTGACCTGGGCACCCTGCCTAAATTCTGAGCCTCAGCACGACTTAAGAGGAGGAGGGTACTGTCTCCCATCGACGTAAGGCATGGCTCCTCACTTTAACAACTCTAAGATCAGCGTGCTGCTTACATGCACAGCATCAGACTGTTTCCTTGTAATGGTCCATAAAGTTCTGGTATACGCAGCACTGACGGAGTTTCAGACTTGATGAAACGTGGCTCATACACCTTGAAAGGCTGCTCTGAGGGTGCAGAACAGAAACCTGTGCCGAGCCTGTCCCCCTTCACTGCCGGGCCTTAGTGCCGGCTGACCAGGCCCAGCTCTTCCCCACGGCTGGCGACCCGCTGCCACCGGACGGCGCTGGGGTGAGGAGCAGGTGACTGTGATGGCCACAGGGCCANTGAGGGTGCAGAACAGAAACCTGTGCCGAGCCTGTCCCCCTTCACTGCCGGGCCTTAGTGCCGGCTGACCAGGCCCAGCTCTTCCCCACGGCTGGCGACCCGCTGCCACCGGACGGCGCTGGGGTGAGGAGCAGGTGACTGTGATGGCCACAGGGCCAAGGGCAGGTGGGGGCCCCAGGGTTCCACGAGCGGCTGTGACAGAGGGCGAGGCGCTCTGGGCCCCGAGCTGAGCCCCAGCTTCCCTCTCGGACCCGTGTTCAGGAAGCTGTCCTGTGAAGCAGGGTAGGCTGAGGAGGGGCCCTGAGCCCGGCAGGCAGGACCCTGCCGCCGCCCAGGGCCAGCCTCGGCCGCAACGCTCATTTCCCTGCTCCTCCAGCCGCTGGTCCCACAGCGAACCTGCCTTAGCGCTGCAACCCGCACGCCTGGGTTCTCGGAAACCAATGTTCCTATCGCCGGAGCCGGAGCAGTTACAGCACAAGCCTTACAGCAGAGGAAACGACCTTGTTCTTGTCGCTTTTCCAACACCTAATTAGAGCAGCAGCTACGGAATTAATTAGGCTGCAAACAGTGCCCTGTCTCTTTAAATGGTTTTCCTGTGGCCAGTTGTTTACGAAGAAATTCCTCAAGCCAGGAAGTGAGGGCTGAGCGGGGAGCCAGCACACACGTGGGGCAGAGGAGCAGGTGCGCCTGGCAGGCCCCGAGTACAGCCTGCGAGGGCGGGGTGTCTGTCCCTGCGGATCGGAGCGCCTCTGACGCAGCGGGCCGGCCCGCCGCGGACCGCAGCCGAGCGCGCGCCGGACCCTCGGCCGGGAGTCTGCCCCATCGGAGGACCGGGGCGGGGCGGGGCCAGAGCGGCGCCGGGCGAGCCGGGGGACCCTGAGCCAGCAGGAGAGCCCTCAGTCAGGTCAGGTCGGTTCAGGCGCTCAGTCGTGCCGACTCTTTGCGACCCCATGAATCGCAGCACCCCAGGCCTCCCTGTCCATCACCATCTCCTGGAGTTCACTCAGAGTCACGTCCATCGAGCCCGTGATGCATCCAGCCATCTCATCCTCGGTCGTCCCCTTCTCCTCCTGCCCCCAGTCCCTCCCAGCATCAGTCTTTTCCAATGAGTCAGCTCTTCGCATGAGGTGGCCAAAGTACTGGAGTTTCAGCTTCAGCATCATTAGCCTTAGAGCTGCTTAAACCTATTACATCGTGAAAGAGGTGGCGCGCGAGGGGCCCGCCACTTTCCAGGGCCTGGAGGGTGCGGCTGCCGCCCGGCAGCCGCACCCTCTCAGGCCCTGGGATGTCATCTGGGACCCTCAGCAAACAGCTTGCCGCCCGCCAGGGCCAGGTCCTCCCGCTCTCTCCAGGCTGCAGCCTCTCCGGTGCTTGGGTGGCGGCAGGTGTCCGTGGGGTCTCACAGGTGCTGCAGAAGAGCAGGGGGCCTCGATGTAAGGCGTAAAAGTGAATTTTCACTCTAAAAATGTGATGCTGTCAAGGGGCAGAGTTCAGGTCCCTCCCCCGCCCCCCAGGGACCTGTGGACAGAAGCCCCTTCGAGGAAGCAGCAGGACAGGGTGCAAAGGCCAGGTGTCCCGCGCAGTCCCGCAGGGGCCTCCTTCCCCCCACACGCATGGTGGGAGGGCAGAGAGCACCCAGGAGTTTCCCAGGTTTAATTAGAGCCAAGGAAGCAACTGTTACTATTAGACCAAGTGTAAGAAGTAGAAGTAACTGCTGGTTCCTCCCTTGGAAAGACCCACAGGCCGCGATAAGACCTGCGGCTCCGCCCCCAGCGCTCCCCCAAGTAAGAGCGGGACTGGTCTGTTCTTAGCCTGTTCTCTCCTGATCGAGAGTACTGGGAGGAGCAGTAACCTCAGAAAATTAATCAGGGGACAACAGGAGAAAAACGCCAAGGAACTAGGGCTGCACACGCAGAGGAGAACGCGCCCCGAATCCTTCCAGGGAGAGCCTGGGGCCGGGGGCGGGCAGGCCCCGGCGGCTGCTCCCATGCCCGCAGCCCTTCCCCACCGGCGGGCAAGCCCGTTCTCTTCCCAGGAGAACCGGAGACGCTGCCTGCTTCGCGCTCACTGCTCTCTAATTCAGAACCTTAAAAAGCAACAGGCTACGAAAACAGACACCCCAAGTGTATAATGAACCGTTGCTTATCGCAGCCCAGGAAGGCGCAGCGTCTGTGATACCAATCAGTATGCGTAAGCGCTCTACGTTGAAAACCGATGAAAACATCAGTTTTTCCGGAGTGTCTGGCTCCTACCAGCTGGATGTTAATTGTAGCTAGAGCCTTTGCCCATTATTGCAAAAGGAAATAAACCCTCGAGTCATTTTCAAAGCATTTTGATGGCTCCAGAGCACTCAGCTGAAGTCCAGGCACAGTACACGGTGGGTCTCCAGGACATCAGGCAGGCAGGCCGGGCCGGTGCCCACCAGGACACACTGCCCTGGCCTCGGGGCCCTGCGCCCACCTCCTGGTCTAGGCTCTGCTGGCCCTTCTGCCCGGTGGGTACTCGTGCTCGCCTCGGGGAAAGGCCTTTGAGGCCATCCCCCAGGCTGCAGGACACCGGTCATGGAGCTCCCTCTTTGGGGTGCTCTGGGCAGGCAGGAACAGACGGGGTGCAGTGGGATAAGGTGAGTGACCTTGGAGGGGAGTTAGCCGGTACTCCAGTTGGGCAGGCTGTGCGCGCCAGGGCCACTGGGGAGCCCCTGCCAGCACGGCCCCCGCCCGCCTCTGCTCTGCTGCACTCCTGGCCCCCTCTTTCCATGGAGATCACCGTGGGCTCCAGCCCTGCGTTTGGGCAAGGCTTCTCACTGCCTGTGGACACTCACGTTTGAAGGGTTAGTTTATACAGTTCTAGGCTCTTTTTAAAAAAAAAAAAAGCCCAAGGAGAAAAGATGCTGACATCTGGCCTCAAAATACTTCCAGCAGCTAACCCAGGCGTGCGGTCCTTGCCAGCAGGGAATGAAGGGGCACCTGTAAGCAGGGCGCCATCGGGGAGGACCTGCCAGGACCCCGTGGGGCTAGGGCCCCAGCTCAGCAAGCGCGGCTCCAGAGACTCGCTGTCTGTTCCTACAGCAGCCCTGGGGGCCCGGGGCCGCTGAGCTGTGGGAGGACCTCCTGCCGGGCCCCCCGCCTGGCAGGAGCAGGGTGGCTGGGTTCTCTCAGTGGGGCACTGGTCCTGGCCATCCAACCAAGCTGTGGGGGGACAGAGGGTGAGTCGGGACCTGACAGGCTATCCCCTCATTGCTGGGTGCACACTCACTTGGCAGCCCCAAGCCACCTGCCAACAACCAGCTCCGAATCTTGGCGGAGCAGCGGCCCCCTCCTCCCCACTGTGTCTGAGTCCCCAGGCGGCCGGCGGCCTGCTGGCCAGGCCTCTGCAGACACCAGAGTGTGGACCCGATAGCTGACCACGCTCCCAGGCTGCTCACACATAATGGGGACCAGACACTCCGCCGTCTCAGCTGGGTCTTCACTGGGGCACCGGTCACCACCGAGAGGAGAAAGAGGCCCTACTATTAACTATGCCTGGGGACAGCCACATGCTCCCTGGCCTGCCGGGTCTGGCGCTCCAAACTGGGGCCTCTGGTATCTCGCTAAATGAAGAAGGCCTCCAGAGATAACAAGCTTTTAAAAATCATAGCTCCCATCTGGCGCATGCATACTGTGCCGAGTCATGGACAGGAAGCTGGGGCCAGGCCCTGCCCTTGGCCACTGCTGTCCTGCCGCCGTGGGGGTCATAGAAATACACAGAGGAGAGACGAGCTCAGCGTTAGTTCTGCATTGACTTGGGGTCCCTGGAACTCAAAAGCCCCTGGCAGAGGGGTGATGGGAGAAAGGCACATATGTCCACTGGGCACGGGTGGTGGGGTTTTAGGCTAGGCCGTAGGACTGCTTGTCGCTGTTTAGTTGCCAGGTTGTATTCCACTCTTCGCAACGCCCTGGCTACAGCCTGCCAGGCTCCCTCTGTCCATGGGATTTCCCAGACAAGAATCCTGGAGTGGGTATCCATTTCCTTCTCCAGATCTTCTCAACCCAGGGATCAAACCTGGGTCTCCTACCTTGCCGGGCAGGTTCTTTACCCCTGAGCCAGCAGGAGAGCCCTCAGTCAGGTCAGGTCGGTTCAGGCGCTCAGTCGTGCCGACTCTTTGCGACCCCATGAATCGCAGCACCCCAGGCCTCCCTGTCCATCACCATCTCCTGGAGTTCACTCAGAGTCACGTCCATCGAGCCCGTGATGCATCCAGCCATCTCATCCTCGGTCGTCCCCTTCTCCTCCTGCCCCCAGTCCCTCCCAGCATCAGTCTTTTCCAATGAGTCAGCTCTTCGCATGAGGTGGCCAAAGTACTGGAGTTTCAGCTTCAGCATCATTAGCCTTAGAGCTGCTTAAACCTATTACATTGTGAAAGAGGTGGCGCGAGGGGCCCGCCACTTTGGCAGCCGCACCCTCTCAGGCCCTGGGATGTCATCTGGGACCCTCAGCAAACAGCTTGCCGCCCGCCAGGGCCAGGTCCTCCCGCTCTCTCCAGGCTGCAGCCTCTCCGGTGCTTGGGTGGCGGCGGGTGTCCGTGGGGTCTCACAGGTGCTGCAGAAGAGCAGGGGGCCTCGATGTAAGGCGTAAAAGTGAATTTTCACTCTAAAAATGTGATGCTGTCAAGGGGCAGAGTTCAGGTCCCTCCCCCGCCCCCCAGGGACCTGTGGACAGAAGCCCCTTCGAGGAAGCAGCAGGACAGGGTGCAAAGGCCAGGTGTCCCGCGCAGTCCCGCAGGGGCCTCCTTCCCCCCACACGCATGGTGGGAGGGCAGAGAGCACCCAGGAGTTTCCCAGGTTTAATTAGAGCCAAGGAAGCAACTGTTACTATTAGACCAAGTGTAAGAAGTAGAAGTAACTGCTGGTTCCTCCCTTGGAAAGACCCACAGGCGATAAGACCTGCGGCTCCGCCCCCAGCGCTCCCCCAAGTAAGAGCGGGACTGGTCTGTTCTTAGCCTGTTCTCCCCTGATCGAGAGTACTGGGAGGAGCAGTAACCTCAGAAAATTAATCAGGGGACAACAGGAGAAAAACGCCAAGGAACTAGGGCTGCACACGCAGAGGAGAACGCGCCCCGAATCCTTCCAGGGAGAGCCTGGGGCCGGGGGCGGGCAGGCCCCGGCGGCTGCTCCCATGCCCGCAGCCCTTCCCCACCGGCGGGCAAGCCCGTTCTCTTCCCAGGAGAACCGGAGACGCTGCCTGCTTCACGCTCACTGCT
>SJYT01063074.1:30334-68298 GCA_006410635.1 Cephalophus harveyi
TGCACCGCGAGCACCGAGTAAGCGCCCGTTCAAGGCTGGGCGTTCACGGTTAGATGCTCCCCACGCCTCACAGGAGGGCTGCCGCAGAATACCGACGGGGCTGGACGGCCCGATGCCTCTCGCGCGGGGCCGGGCCCTCACACTCAGCAGCAGCAGGAGGGGAGACGCCTACCCATTCGCAGCCACAGGACGCGGGGCCGGTGGCCTGGCAGCCCCAGCGCGGTCCCCGTGGTGAGCCCGAAGCCCGGCTCACGGCCCTGGCTGGGCTGGGCACACACCGGGTCCCGGCTCACGGCCCTGGCTGGGCTGGGCACACACCGGGGGTCGGGAGGGCGGGCTCAAGTCACAAAGGTGGGGCTGCAGGAGGCGTTCCCGCCAGGAGGCGGCGGCTGTGGGGCCGCGCTGCGGCTTGGCTATTTCGGGGCCTGAACTTGCGCTTTATTTATTTAACTCGAGAGGAAACTGTTCTTTCTCATGACTCATTCTCTCAAGATGGCGTCTCCAGCATTTCTGGTGCGGAAACCATCCTGTGAGCAGCCGGCCAAAATTAGGTCTAAGATCAAATCAACCCCATTTATATTATGGGCCATCCTTTGAAAGGCGGGACTATCAGAAGCACAGCTGGGAAGAACCCTGAATACCAGGATTTTTCCATAAAAAATTCACAGTATTCTGCTGAAAATAGGTGCATGCCTGCTAAGTTGCTTCAGTCATGTCTGACTCTTTGTGACCCCGTGGACTGTAGCCTGCCAGGCTCCTCTGTCCATGAGATTCTCCAGGCAAGAGCACGAGTGGGTCACCATGCCCTCCTCCAGGGGATCTTCCTGACCCAGGAATCGAACCCACATCTACTGTATTTATTGGCAGGCGGGTTCTTCAACGTTAGCACCACCTGGGAAGCTGCTGAAAGGGAACCTCTCCTAAAACATACACCTGAAGGATGTCAAGTCAGCATCACTCTAACACCTTGGAGCTCACTCACAGCATGCAGCACGCAGCGCGGGGCTGGGGACCCACCTGCACCCACACTCCCGCCCGTCAGCAGCCCTCCGCGCGTGGGGAGCAGGCACCGCCCCAAGGCTCACTCTGCAGCCATCTGCCTCATTTGTCCGTCATCCAAAGACCACTGAGACTTCAGTCGTACAGCTTCAAAAAAACCCCAAAAGGTAAAACATAAAAGACAGCACACCAAGAGGAAAATATGAGATGGGTTAAAATGCAATGTTGATGAAAACTACGGAACTCACGCCTGCAGATTCTTGCCCCAGAGCTGCGCACCCAGACGCTGGGGCGGCTCTGCCAGCCTCTCCCAGCCGCCAGCAGGTGGAGCTCGAGCTGGGTCAGCACTGGGACACGTCAGGCGGGAGAGCGGGGGTCGTGGCAGGAAGAGGGGTTTTCCAGAGCTGCCGCCGGGCACCTCCAACGGCACGGCCGAGGGGCTGGAGCTGCCACGCGCGCTGCCCAACGGCTCGGCGGCGCTCTCGGAGCAGCAGCAGTACGCCATCGGGCTCTTCCTCTCCTGCCTGTACACCATCTTCCTCTTCCCCATCGGCTTCGTGGGCAACCTGCTCATCCTGGTGGTGAACATCCGCTTCCGGGAGAAGATGACCATCCCCGATCTGTACTTCATCAACCTGGCGGCCGCAGACCTCATCCTGGTGGCGGACTCGCTCATCGAGGTGTTCAACCTGGACGAGCAGTACTACGACATTGCCGCGCTCTGCACCTGTCTCTTATACACATCTAGAGAGATTCGTAGGTTAAATTCTCTATGCATAATTCACACGCTACTCTCTAAGGAAATTTAGTGGTTAGTCTTAAAGGCAGTCTCTTGCTAAAACAAGCAACAACATGTAAACTTAGATAAAGAATAATAGTTATTCTCTGAAAGATAAACAAGACCCACTTACAGTCCCTTCAAAGTTGAAAAGAAAAGTTTGTATCAGCAGGTGAAGAAAAGCCAGTCAACAGCAAACTTCCAGGAAGACGGTTGGTGGGACCCAGCTCAGTGCCGCAGGGTGAGGAAAAGACCGGCACTGAAGGGGTTACAGGCGGACTTGCGGGAGGCCGCTGCCGCCTATAAAGCCTGTGGCCGCCGGGGGCAGGCCTGGCCGGAGGGCGGCGGGCAGGCTGGCCGAGGGCTGGGTGCTGCGGCTTCCTGCTCCTCCCCGCTGCTCGCTGGAGTCCTGCAAAGGCCCTGATTCCACCCCAAGTCCAGAGTCACTGCTGCTCCCGCGCTGGGAGACGTCGGGAGGCTGGCTGAGCCCCGCTCCCAGGGACAGGACAGGTCTGCTCAGAGCCACGCACATCGGGTGGCCAGAGGCGGCACAGGTAAGGGGGTCCCAGGCGCCGGGATGGACGGGTTCGCTTGGGGTGGTGAACAGTGGCCGGGCCGACGTGGACAACACGGGCACCCCCACTGGGACTTCACGACGGAGGCTCGGTGGGAAGGTTCTTCTGTATCACGGGACAGCGGGGATGGTGACCGGTTTTTGTCCTCTGACGGCCGGCACTTTCCTTTCTCCTTCAGTGAGGATGCCCACCAGCCTGAGGTTAATTTAATATGTAGAACACATAGCTAATAGATCTCCCTGGAAAAGGAAATGGCAACCCACTCCAGTGTTCTTGCCTGGAAAATCCCATGAACAGAGGAGTCTGGCGGGCTACAGTCCACGGGGTCGCACAGAGGCAGCCGCAACCGAGCCAGTCAGCGCGACAGATTTCACAAGAACGCGGCTCATTTTCCAGATCTGGACAAGCAGTGGCAATCAGAAACAAGACCAGACGCCACTGTGTAACGCTCACCTTTCGATCTGTCAATGCGTGGCCGACTTTCATGAGGAAGGTGTGTCAGCAGTTAAGACTCACGCCTGCCTTTTCTCAAGATGAGCACAGAAACAGCAGCCGCAGGCAAGGACGGAAGAGCACTCACAGGATACCCCAGGCCCTGCCCAGAGGCTCAGGGAGCACTGGAGTGGAGCCCGTGTCTGGCTGGGCGCTGGCGGCCACCAGGGCGGGACTGGCAGGAGCAGAAGTCCGGGAGGCTTTCTCTCCCAGCCTCCTGGTCACAGCGTTTCTAGGCTGCAAGGAGCAGTAAGGAGATACACTCGGTTTTACAATAACCGACAAAACAGACAAATTTTAAATTTTAGGTCCTGAAACAATGACCACTGTTTATCTCATGCTATGAAAGCAACTTTGCGTTCAGCACCAGAACTCAGGATTGGCCAAAACCATGGGTCCCTCCACCTGTGCAGCTGAGGAGCAAGGCCGGCTGCACCTGTGGCGTGCGCGGGGTCCACTCTCTTCCAGAGTCCCCTTTCCCCTCGCGTCCTCGAAGGCTCCCCACCCCCCACCGAGACACCCCGCCCAGCTCCCTCCAGGGCTGTCTCTGGCGGGCCTCAGGCCCAGGGCCCTGGAGCCTCCAGGAGAAGCCAGGCGCTGTCTGCGTGAGACTCCCCTGCTGCAGCTCAGGGCCGGCCACCCCCCGGGCCAAGGGCACACACCCAGCCTGCCCACGAGCGTGTGCGCCCCCGCGCCGGCACGCCCTGGCGCCCGCTGACCCTCTGCTCTCGCTTCCCAGGTGCCCCAGAGTGAGGGCGCGGGCTCGGCGCGGACACGGACCGCAGCCTCTGGCTGCACAGGTGCCCAGGGACCCGCTCTGGCCTCCCGGTCGCCTGGCTCACTTCCAGGAGCGCCACCTCTTTCTCAAGATGTGTTTCCTGCTCAGCACGGGCTTTCGGGAGTCGCACAGCACATCCTGAGAGGCCAGCCGCCCCAGGGCCCCGGCTCGACATGGAGCTGCCGCCGGGCGCCTCCAACGGCACGGCCGAGGGGCTGGAGCTGCCACGCGCGCTGCCCAACAGCTCGGCGGCGCTCTCGGAGCAGCAGCAGTACGCCATCGGGCTCTTCCTCTCCTGCCTGTACACCATCTTCCTCTTCCCCATCGGCTTCGTGGGCAACCTGCTCATCCTGGTGGTGAACATCCGCTTCCGGGAGAAGATGACCATCCCCGATCTGTACTTCATCAACCTGGCGGCCGCAGACCTCATCCTGGTGGCGGACTCGCTCATCGAGGTGTTCAACCTGGACGAGCAGTACTACGACATTGCCGCGCTCTGCACCTTCATGTCGCTCTTCCTGCAGGTCAACATGTACAGCAGCGTCTTCTTCCTCACCTGGATGAGCTTCGACCGCTACCTGGCCCTGGCCAAGGCCGTGCGCTGTGGCCCGTTCCGCACCAAGCCGCGCGCGCGGCTGAGCTGCGGCCTCATCTGGATGGCCTCCGTGTCCGCCACGCTGGTGCCCTTCACGGCCGCCCACCTGCAGCACAGCGAGGACGCATGCTTCTGCTTCGCGGACGTGCGGGAGGTGCAGTGGCTGGAGGTCACGCTGGGCTTCGCGCTGCCCTTCGCGGTCATCGGCCTCTGCTACTCGCTCGTCGTGCGCGTGCTGGTGAGCGCGCAGCAGCGCCGCGGCCTGCGCCCGCGGAGGCAGAAGGCGCTGCGCATGATCCTGGCCGCGGCGCTGGTCTTCTTCGTGTGCTGGCTGCCCGAGAACGTCTTCATCAGTGTGCACCTGCTCCAGCGCGCGCCGCCCGGGGCCGCGCCCTGCCAGCGCTCCCCCCGCCACGCCCACCCGCTGGCCGGCCACGTGGTCAACCTGGCCGCCTTCTCCAACAGCTGCCTCAACCCGCTCATCTACAGCTTCCTCGGGGAGACCTTCCGCGACAAGCTGCGGCTCTACCTGGAGCAGAAAACCGGCCTGTCGGCCTTGAACCGCCTCTGCCACGCAGCCCTGAAGGCTGTGGTCCCGGACAGCGCGGAACAGGCCGAGGCGAAGCTCAGCAGCACCGTGTAGGGGCCTCAGGGCTGGACGGCGCACCCCACGCAGCCCTGGGGCACCTGTCTGCCGGCCGCTCCCACAGAGCCGCCCCCTGCCTCTGGCACACGCTGGGCCGGGGGCAGACGCTTCTGAAGCCCCTAAGGAGAGCAGACAGGAGGGCGCTGGGATGAGGCAGCCTTGTTTCCAGGCGGATGTGCCGTGAACCTGCCATCTCGGGGACGGGACTCACACGGCTGACGTGAGCTGGAGGCGTGGGGCGCGCTCCACGGCGGGTGTGCACCAGGCCCCCGCCTCCCTCCACACCTGGGGGCACCTCTGTGCACAGCATCTCTGCACCTCCTAAAGGGTGGGGCGCGGCAGGTGTGTGAAGAGCCTGCCTCTGAAAGGCGGAGGCGACGTACAAGGAGACCCTTCTTGCTAAAATATAAGAAAGAAAACCTAACAAGCCTGGGGCTGTTCAGCCTTTTGTCAATAAAACTGTCGCCAATGCCTCTGAATTCTCCATCTAACTGGTTCCCTGCGGGGGAGAGGGGCCCTCAGACTCAGCTGCAGAGCCACCCCTTCCTCACAAGAGAAACACCCCGTGTCAGGAGGCCAGCCCCCTGGCCAGACGCTGTCTGAGCCCTGGATGCCCTCGGCACGTGGAGGGCACCCATGCACATTGCACACTCTGGGCACCAGGATAAGCTGCTTGGAGGGCCTTCAGAGGGGAGCGCTGGACAACGTTTAGGTGGCAGGAGATGAGCCAGCTTCAGTTCTAACAGTTTTTCACAGGTGCAAACCTCCGAAAAGAGCCTCTGTCCCGAGCAAGAACCTGCGTTCACCAGGCGTCTCCAGCGACTCAGGCCCCGCTGAGGCTCGCTCCCCGTGAACGCCCATCCGAGCAGGTGAGCGCTCTTATCGAGCCCCCAACCCCGGCAAGTCCCCGTTGCAGGAGCAGCCCCGGCGCGGGGTGCTCCCCTGCTCTGGTCCCAGCTGGGGTGGGGGGCAGGGGCGGGGAGACAGCGTGTTAGAGAACCAGGCCTGTCGCGGCCCCTCCAGCAAACCCAGGAGGTGCATGGGCAGCCACCAGAGTCTGAAGGGCAGGTACAGGCAGAGACCCCGACTTAGCCAAAGGGCTCTTCCCAGACTGGTGCTCTCGAGCCCCTTTTCACCCAAGAGCCTGGTGCTCACACCGCCCTCTAGAGCGCCTGACAGCGGAGGCTGACCTGGCCTTTCTGGCAGGAGAAGCGCAAGATGAAAGCAAGGTGCCCGATGACTTTGCTGTGTTTCCTGGCGCCCCCGCTTCTGCTTCGCGGACGTGCGGGAGGTGCAGTGGCTGGAGGTCACGCTGGGCTTCGCGCTGCCCTTCGCGGTCATCGGCCTCTGCTACTCGCTCGTCGTGCGCGTGCTGGTGAGCGCGCAGCAGCGCCGCGGCCTGCGCCCGCGGAGGCAGAAGGCGCTGCGCATGATCCTGGCCGCGGCGCTGGTCTTCTTCGTGTGCTGGCTGCCCGAGAACGTCTTCATCAGTGTGCACCTGCTCCAGCGCGCGCCGCCCGGGGCCGCGCCCTGCCAGCGCTCCCCCCGCCACGCCCACCCGCTGGCCGGCCACGTGGTCAACCTGGCCGCCTTCTCCAACAGCTGCCTCAACCCGCTCATCTACAGCTTCCTCGGGGAGACCTTCCGCGACAAGCTGCGGCTCTACCTGGAGCAGAAAACCGGCCTGTCGGCCTTGAACCGCCTCTGCCACGCAGCCCTGAAGGCTGTGGTCCCGGACAGCGCGGAACAGGCCGAGGCGAAGCTCAGCAGCACCGTGTAGGGGCCTCAGGGCTGGACGGCGCACCCCACGCAGCCCTGGGGCACCTGTCTGCCGGCCGCTCCCACAGAGCCGCCCCCTGCCTCTGGCACACGCTGGGCCGGGGGCAGACGCTTCTGAAGCCCCTAAGGAGAGCAGACAGGAGGGCGCTGGGATGAGGCAGCCTTGTTTCCAGGCGGATGTGCCGTGAACCTGCCATCTCGGGGACGGGACTCACACGGCTGACGTGAGCTGGAGGCGTGGGGCGCGCTCCACGGCGGGTGTGCACCAGGCCCCCGCCTCCCTCCACACCTGGGGGCACCTCTGTGCACAGCATCTCTGCACCTCCTAAAGGGTGGGGCGCGGCAGGTGTGTGAAGAGCCTGCCTCTGAAAGGCGGAGGCGACGTACAAGGAGACCCTTCTTGCTAAAATATAAGAAAGAAAACCTAACAAGCCTGGGGCTGTTCAGCCTTTTGTCAATAAAACTGTCGCCAATGCCTCTGAATTCTCCATCTAACTGGTTCCCTGCGGGGGAGAGGGGCCCTCAGACTCAGCTGCAGAGCCACCCCTTCCTCACAAGAGAAACACCCCGTGTCAGGAGGCCAGCCCCCTGGCCAGACGCTGTCTGAGCCCTGGATGCCCTCGGCACGTGGAGGGCACCCATGCACATTGCACACTCTGGGCACCAGGATAAGCTGCTTGGAGGGCCTTCAGAGGGGAGCGCTGGACAACGTTTAGGTGGCAGGAGATGAGCCAGCTTCAGTTCTAACAGTTTTTCACAGGTGCAAACCTCCGAAAAGAGCCTCTGTCCCGAGCAAGAACCTGCGTTCACCAGGCGTCTCCAGCGACTCAGGCCCCGCTGAGGCTCGCTCCCCGTGAACGCCCATCCGAGCAGGTGAGCGCTCTTATCGAGCCCCCAACCCCGGCAAGTCCCCGTTGCAGGAGGAGCCCCGGCGCGGGGTGCTCCCCTGCTCTGGTCCCAGCTGGGGTGGGGGGCAGGGGCGGGGAGACAGCGTGTTAGAGAACCAGGCCTGTCGCGGCCCCTCCAGCAAACCCAGGAGGTGCATGGGCAGCCACCAGAGTCTGAAGGGCAGGTACAGGCAGAGACCCCGACTTAGCCAAAGGGCTCTTCCCAGACTGGTGCTCTCGAGCCCCTTTTCACCCAAGAGCCTGGTGCTCACACCGCCCTCTAGAGCGCCTGACAGCGGAGGCTGACCTGGCCTTTCTGGCAGGAGAAGCGCAAGATGAAAGCAAGGTGCCCGATGGCTTTGCTGTGTTTCCTGGCGCCCCCGCTCGCCCAGGCGGCAAGGCTCCTCACGGCCCACCAAAAGCCCAGGGGCGGGGAGCGGCTGGCACAAAGGCCGGCTCGGCACCCAGTGTGACCACCCAGAGGCCTGGGGCTCCGTAAACCACCCCCGATCCAGGCCGGCGCCCCGCGGCAGGACGGCGGCACTCACATCAGTAGAAGCTAGGCTGTGCACCCACCCCATCAGAGGGAAAGCGGGGTACCTAAACCACCCCCTGGCTGGCCCTTTATCCCACGGGTGTGGGGGAGAAACCCTGAGACAATCCTCAACCTCAGGAATCCAGCACATTAGTGAAGCACTGGTTCCCAAGGCAGAGCAGCTGCGGCAGAAGCAGCCACGGGCGAGAAGGAAGGGTGGGCGCGGAGCAGCCAGGGCAGTGGGAACTGGGGCTGGACTTTGGCCCAGCATCTGCGGCAGCAACGGGCACGGGAGTGTGGAGTGTGTGCTGGGGGCGAGCATGGGGCGTGTGGTGTGTGTGTGCTGGGGGTGAGCACGGGATGTGTGGCGTGGTGTGTGTGCTGGGGGTGAGCACGGGGCATGTGGTATGGTGTGGTGTGTGTGCTGGGGGTGAGCACAGGGCGTGTGGTGTGTGTATGCTGGGGTTAAGCACGGGGCGTGTGGTGTGTGTGTGCTGGGGGTGAGCACGGGGCGTGTGGCGCGATGTGTGTGCTGGTTGTGAGCACGGGGCGTGTGGTATGGTGTGGTGTGTGTGCTGGGGGCGAGCACGGGGCGTGTGGTGTGATGTGTGTGCTGGGGGTGAGCACGGGACGTGTAGTGTGGTGTGTGTGCTGGGGGTGAGCACGGGGCGTGTGGTATGGTGTGGTGTGTGTGCTGGGGGTGAGCACGGGGCGTGTAGTGTGGTGTGTGTGCTGGGGGTGAGCACGGGGCGTGTGGTGTTGTGTGGTGTGTGTGCTGGGGGTGAGCACGGGGCGTGTAGTGTGGTGTGTGTGCTGGGGGTGAGCACGGGGCGTGTGGTATGGTGTGGTGTGTGTGCTGGGGGTGAGCACGGGGCGTGTAGTGTGGTGTGTGTGCTGGGGGTGAGCACGGGGCGTGTGGTGTGGTGTGTGTGTGCACCTGATGGGTGTGCAGGGCATGTGTGCGCAGAGTGGGCACCTGAGAGGGCAGGGCAGCTGCACAGAAGTGCCTCCGCTCAGGTCTCTAAGGCCTCTGAAGGACAGTGGAGGGCAGGAGGAAGGCAGAGTCGCCAGCCCAGCCCCGCTCCCCACCGAGTGCCCACCAGCCTCCGGGACAAGGGCACGTGAGTCCCTGAGCCCACTGTGCCCGAGGGCACGTCCTAAGGGCTGCACCCACCAGCAAGCCCGCAGGGAAGGGCTGTGCAGCCAAGACGGGAGGGGGCATCTCAGGGAGCGGGGGCCCAGCCGTCAGAGCAGGACCCGCCCCAGCACCTCAACCCCAGCGCCGAGGCCGACGCGGCTGGAGAGCCCAGGAAAGGCCCGTGCGTCCTGGGCGGTCCCCGCGCCCATGGGCTCCGCCGCAGCCTCACGTGAAACACCCAATCCCGTGCCCTCAGAGAGCCAGCTGCCCTGAGTGGGTCAGGATTGTGCCATTGTCCAGAGGGCGGGGATCTCATCCGGGAACAAGGGTTTTACAGGCTAAAGAATAAAGCAGCACAGGCGGGAGCGAACCCCGCCTGCGACTCTCAGCCTCGCCAGGGGGTGAAGTCACCCTAAAACTTATCACAAGGACTCAGCTGCCAGGGAGTCCTGGGGGGGGGGGCCGGTCACTGCAGGGGCGCCGTCCCCGTCTGTCCAGGGACTGGCCGCGCTGCCCCCCGGGACGCACGAGGGCCCCCGCGGGCCCGCCGCCCCAGGAGCCTCGGGCTCTCTCAGGGAGGGCACGACCGGCTGCCACAGGCAACCGGACAGGAGGTTCAGCCCTGCTCAGAACGCTCCCTCTGCAGCTGACGGGACAGTGCACACCCCCCAGAGAGGAGGGAGACCGGGCGGCCGCCGTCTCCACCCCCAGGTTTCACCCCCGCCCGCCGCCCGCTGAACCCACTTCTCCGCGGAGTCAGCAGGAGGGTCACGCGCCCACACACACGGCTGAGGAAGTCCGTGAGGTCACCCAGGAGGGGTTACCCTGCCGGAGAGCCCGACCACCTCCGCCTGGAGCAACGCCCGCAGAAACTGGCCCCTCAAAACCGGGGAAAACCGGGAAGAACAGGCCTTCCAGACCAATGTCCGGGGAAGCCTGAGGGAGGGGAGGAGCGGGACGGAGCGGGAGCCGCCTGAGTCCTCACCAGCCCAGGGCCTGGCTGGGAAACGCCCATGAACAGTTTTCCAAAAACAGTGGTGGGAAGCGGGAGGAGACTTCCCTGGCTGCCCAGTGGTTAAGACTCTGTGCTCCTGATGGGGGCTGGGGGTCAGGTTCGATCCCTGGTCGGGGAACTATCACCCCGCACGCCTCGTGGCCAACAAAACAGAAATAGAAGCACCATCATAACAAATCCAGTAAGACTTAAAGTGCTGCTGAGTCGCGTCAGTCGTGTCCGACTCTGCGACCCCATAGACGGCAGCCCCCCAGGCTCCCCCGTCCCTGGGATTCCCCAGGCAAGAACACTGGAGTGGGGTGCCATTTCCTCCTCCAGTGCATGATAGTGAAGTCGCTCAATCATGTCTGACTCTAGCGATCCCATGGACTGCAGCCCACCAGGCTCCTCTGTCCACGGGATTTTCCAGGCAAGAGTACTTGAGTGGGGTGCCATTGCCTTCTCCGAAAAATACAGTGGTCCCCATCCAAAAAAATCTTAAAAAAAAAAAAAAAAAGCGGCAGCTGGGGGCCGGGGTGGGGGAGGGAGAACCGGATGAAGATGCCAAAAGGCGCAGCCTTGAAGCCTGAGCGGCCAGGGAGCCGCCCGAGCGGGGCAGGGAGGCCCTGCAGGCGGCCCGGCGCCGAGAGCCCTCTCTAGCCCAGGCCCTGCGTTGCGGGGGCTCTGTGTCACAGCAGTTGGCCTGAACCCTGACACGTCTGTCGGTAAGCCTTAGTCTGTGTCCTGCGTGCTGAGCCCCGGGTCCTGGCACCGAGACACGCAATCTAGACCCAGGTACACCCATCATGCACTTCTGCCTCTGCCCCGCACCAGGTGGAGCCTGACTCCAGCTGCCTTGCACCTCCAGGCCAGGAGGGCTGCTGGGTGGAGGTGTCCAGCTTTGGTGGCCACCCTGCTCAGCCCTGAAGAACGAGCCAGGCCAGCAGAGGCTTGGGACTCAAAGGCAGAGCCAAACCCGGTGGTCACTGCGGAGCCAAGACCTCAGTCCCACTTGCCTTTTAACACATTTTGCTTCTGAGCAAAAACTCAGTGGGTTGACACCTGGAGGCAGGGGCCTCAGGGACGTGCAGGTGCACCGCCCCCGCCCCCCACCGCCTGCCATGGACACCTGGAGGCTGGGGCCTGCAGACATGCAGGTGCGTCCTGCCATGGACACCTGGAGGCAGGGGCCTGCGGACGTGCAGGTGCGTCCTGCCATGGACACCTGGAGGCAGGGGCTTCAGGGACGTGCAGGTACGCCCCCCGATGGACACCTGGAGGCCGGGGCCTGCGGACGTGCAGGTGCGCCCCCGCCATGGACACCTGGAGGCCGGGGCCTCGGGGACGTGCAGGTGCACCCTGCCACCTCAGGTGTGCATCTGAGGGTCGAGCTCCTCCAAGTTCCTCAAGGCACGCTCCCCAGGGGCGGCCCAGCTCAGACGGGCTGACCTCAGCCAGGAGCCCTCCGCTGACACCAGACGCCATCTCTGCCCCTCGCAGCGGGAGACGTGAGCCCTGTGCCTGGGAAAACCATCTTCAAAGCAGCAACTGTTTTCCCAGCTGTGAGCGCTCCGTCCTGGGAGCTCTTTTCATTCCACTGCGAAAATACTTTTGAAAGACTGAACAAATATTGGGCCTCATCTGTCTATTCTGGCATTTCAGACCTAAAATTAGAGAACTTTCTCGAGTGCATTGTCTAATGGGCCACTGAGTAACATTCTATAGTTAGGAGTGACCCTTCTAACGAAGCTGGCTTCCTGAAACAAACGTGGCGTCAGTTCTCGAGAACGATCAGCCAAGTGGCTCCCCACGAGCAGGGACGCGGCGGTGGTCCCGGCAGAGGCGACAGGACGGGGTGTCCCCTGCCCGCCTTCTGCTCTACGGTCACGTCGGGCGCGGTGACACGCCTCGCCCCAAACAAGCGCCCTCGAGCAAAGCTCGCCTCAAGCTTCAAAACCCCCAGGTCACAGACGGCTGGGGGTCATGGTGACATCCAAGTTCAGGAAGGGACTGTGGCCCCCTCCCAAAGCCCGGGCACGGCAGACTCGGAAAGCGGGCCCCGGGGCGAGGGTAGGGGACAGGCCGGGGCCTCCAGAAGCGCGGCACAGGGAGGGGCCCTCCTGGGCAGGGTGGCCGGCACACGTTCCACACGCCTCACAGCCACAGTGTCCACACGGGGATGGGAGCAGGCCAGGCCCGGCAGGCCAATAAAGGGCGGGGGGCTTTGCCTTTAAAGGTTACATCAAGGGTGATGTCAGAAAGGACAGGATACACAGCCTGTCAGATACACCTCGGAGGGACCGAGAGGGGAAGCTTTGGGGCGGAAGGGCAGAACTGGGCCCTTTGAAGTTCCCTGGATGATTCTGATTCTGTTTATTCAGAAGGCAGACACAACAGCCCCTCCTGAGACGAGGGGCTCCGCTCCCCATGTCCTGAGACGCAGGGGTGATGAGGGGGCAGTGGGCCTGCAGGGACAGATGGGGCCAGGCCCTGAGGCGCCTCTGGGCACCAGCGGGCGATCCGGACCCGCCAGGAGGAGCCCCCAGGTCCTTCGAGCCCCTCCGTGTCCCAGGTCTGCGCTGGGGGAGGGGATGGCTCTGCACCTGGTCTTGGCCGCCCACGGCTGGAGGGGCAGGCAGACGGAGGCTGGAGCCTTACAGGCTCAGGCTGGGTTCTGCTCACACTGCAGGGACCAGGGCTGGGCCCATGGACGGACCAAAGTCGGGAGGCGCGTGGTCGGCGGGAAAGGTGGTGGATGCGCAGGCTGCGCGGGAGTGGCCAGATCCAGGACGCCCTCCGCCGCAGGGAAGACGGTGTGGCGGCAGCAGAGAGGCTGCTCCGGGGAGAAGGGCGCAGCCCCAGAGACAGAGCTGCTCACCCAGACGCCCCCGCGAAGCCCCTCCAGGCAGCCCGCAGCCTGGTCTGCAGGAAGCTGAACCCAGTGAACAGCAGTGGGGAGGAGCCGGGTCTCAGGCACACTGGCCGCGGACACAGGCCGCTGGAGGGGACGGAACAGGCCATGTTCCGGTGCTGGGGCTAGGGGTCGGGGTCCTCCAGGTCTTACAGCAAGTGACCAGTCGGTGCTCACGGGAGAACCCCCTTCCCATTCTGACCCGGGCACCAGAGGGCCAGCACACGTCGGGGAGGCTGGGGGGCCAGCCGTGGGGCTGTCTAAGGCCCAAAGCCATACAAATAACTCGGCTGGAAAAGTGTCTGAACTGTTAGGACAAAGCACTCTCAGCAGAGGTGCTTTCTCAAATCTATACGGAGACGGCGAGCTGTGCAACAGAGCCGGTAAAAACACCCAGGCAGCTTGCAAGAAAGAAGCCAGGGGCCGCTCAAGGCAGGGAGCAAAGACAGGCCGCCAGGCGCGGCCTCCTCTCCTCGCACTAGGGAACCTGACAGGCGCGGGCTGGCGGCGCCCCACACGGAGAAGACGGCGCGTCCACCCAGGGCGCCGCCAGCCCCGGCGCCAGCCGCAGCCCCTGGGCGGGCAGGGCTCCTGCCTGGCTGCTCACGCGCGTTTCTATTTCCTTTTTCTTTTTGGTCCATTTGTCCACGTATAGCTCAGGAAAAATAATAAACACTGCTGTTTTAAAATTACGTTTTGCTAAGTTATTTTCTGCTGACCACGAGGAAGCAGAGCTCACACACACACAGCTCCGCTGAGGGAGCGGAAACTCGAGCTTCAGACACCGCGTGGGGATGGCGGGCATGGGGCTGGGGACGAGGGCAGAGGCCCAGAGCTGGGGGGCGGCGGGCGGCTTCCAGCTCCACCCTAAGGCCCAGAGGCAACAACGGACCGAGAAAGCCCAGAGAGGCAGGCCCACAGCTCACAGCCAGCCTACTAACAGACCGCGGGCCCTGGGGCGCAGCCCCGAAGACGTCCTGGAAAACAGCCCGCAGTCACACTGCAGTCAGGGCAAGGGCCGCATCTAGCATGGGCGCAGCAGATGGCGCTGCCAGGAGGCCAGGAAGGTGCGCCACACACCTGCCCGGCAGTTCCAAGACTTAATAAAGACAGCAGCACTCGTATCTCCAAGCCTGGAAAAGCGAGAGTCTGCCCGTTCCTGGGACAAGAAGGCCGTCCTCATCAACGTGAGCACCGCGAGATGGCAAACGCTAGAAGAGGTGAAGAAGCCGGCCCCAGCCCCCCGGCCCAGGCCCCCGCCAACAATGGACAACAGGGGCGTGGAGGGGGCGGCGGCCTGAAGCGCTGCACACGCGTGACCCGCACGACCAGCAGTCACATCCAGGTGTTTCCCCCGAGCCAGGAACACGCGCTCGTGGACGCTCCCAGCACCGCATCAGTGAAAGCCAGGACTGCAGACAGGCCTCCCTGTGGCCCTTGGAGCCGCTGGTCACAGCAGGGCTGGGTCGTGACACCTGCGGTCACACTGCGCAGAACACACGCACACGCGCGTGCACAGCCAGTGGCGTCTGAGCGCGCTCCTGGGCGGCACCGACGCCGCTCCGAGCTGACACCACAGCTCGGCGTCAACAGGGGAGACCGGGCACAGAGCACTCGTGGCCCCCGTTTCTGGAGCTTCCGACGCGACCTCAGACGACGAGGCACCAGCGCACACCGGTCAGAACGGCCGCCGTCGACAAGCCCAGGAAGAGGAAATGCTGGAGCGGGTGCGGACAAGAGGGAGCCCGCCCACATGGCGGGGGTGTAACCTGGCGCAGCCCCCACGGAGACAGCGCAGAGGGTCCTTAAACTAAAATCAGAGCCGTGGTATGTTCCAGCAAGTCCACTCCTGGCCATGTGTCCAGAAAAACCTAATCTGAAAAGATACAGGCAACCCAATGTCCACTGCAGCGCCGTTTACAGCAGCCGAGACAAGCAGCCAACTTTAACATCCGACAGGAGACGAATGGACAGGGATGGCGCGGCACGGACGCACGTGCAACGCTGCTCAGGCCTCAGGCGCGCGTGGCTCCGCGACCCCACGGGCTGCAGCCCGCCAGGCTCCTCCGTCCATGGGATCCTCCAGGCAAGAACACTGGAGTGGGCTGCCGTCTCCTTCTCCAGGGGACTTTCCCAACCCAGGGGAGGAACCTGCATTGGCAGGCAGGCTCCTGACCACGAGCGCCATAGTGGATACTGCTCAGCCACAGAAAGGATGAAATGATGCCTCTGGCAGCCGCATAGCTGGACCTGGAGATGATCATATAACCGAAGCCAGAGAAGGACAAGGGTCACAGCGCATCACTCCCACGCGGAGCCAAAGACAAGACACAGACTCAGCTGTGAAACAGAGACTCACAGACCAAGAGCAGACCCGCGGGTGGGGCTGGCGGGAGGGCGGGCTGGGCGGGCCCGCAGGCTCCCACAGAGCTGGACGGACAAGGCCCTGCCGGCCCGGCAGCAGAGGCGCGCCAGGCACTGTCCCATGATGAACCGCGGCGCGGAAGGACGGGAGGGGGACACGCGCAAGGGCAACGCAAGCACCCGGCTCTCAGGCAGAGTTGGGAGCACTATGAGTGAACCGCCTTCAGGAAGACTGGAAAACAAAGAAACACGCGGTCTCCTCCGTCAACACCCCAACAAAGCTGCTGAAAACCAGCTGCGCCCCCGAGAGAGACCAAGGCTGCAAGCACGGTGGGCAGCGGCAAGGGCTGGCGAGCACGCAGCCCGCAGGCCCTCCGCACGGCGGGCCGCAGACGCGCACACGCGCTTCCGTAGGCCCCTCCAGTCCTAGGAACCCCCCAGGCAAAACAGAAACAGCGGCCCCGCACAGAGCACGTCCAGAACAGCCCCGAACTGGCCACAGCGTCGAGACCTTGGTGTGGAGCGGCTACGCGGCGTGCGCGGAGTCCAGGGGCCCGGGGGCCCGGGGCAGGGGCCGCCCTCAGGGTCCGAGGCCCGGAACCCTCTCAGCTCCGGAAGCCCACGGTGCGCAGCCCCCAGCGGCTGACCGCCAAGCGCTCTGTGCTCACAAAGCTGGAGACAAGAACAGCGGGAGAGGGAGCTGCTCCTAAGAAAACGGACCGGCAGCCCCTCACCCACACTCAACGGCCACCGCAAGTCTGCCGCCAGACCAGGACGCTTCTCGAGGCAAATACCGTTGGTATGAAGTCACTTCACTGAGCAAATTCTCAAGGCCAGGAAGTTCACAGCCTCACTCGATGGTTTTATGAAGCACGTGTGGGCTTCATGCCCACAGAATTCCTGATTCTGCCAGGTTACAAGGAAGGAGCCAAGAGGCCCCGCTTTGCCGCCGTCCCCCCAAGCACTCAGGAGGTCACGGGAGCCCGCTGCCCACCGCCTGTCAGCGGGGCCCGGGCTGGGGGCGCACGGAGCGCGCTCGGAGCACGGGGGCCTCCCACCCCCGACGGCCACGCGGGCCGAGGGCCAGCGCGTCGACACACCACCGGCACGGCGCTGCCCTGAGCCAGAGCGGGGCGGGCAGCGCCGCCTCAGTCCGGACCCGGTGAGGCCTCTCCCCGCCCCAGCCGCCTGGGGACCATGCCCAGGACCCGGCCTCTCCCCGCCCCAGCCGCCTGGGGATCCTGGTGAGGGCCTCTCCCCACCCCAGCCGCCTCAGTCGGGACCCCAGTGAGGGCCTCTCCCCGCCCCAGCTGCCTGGGGACGGTGCCCAGGACCCAGCCTCTCTGGCCAGCCCCCTTGTGAGGAGAGCAACACCCCACATCTCTGCCCTGGCACCTCAGGCCCCGAGAACCCAAGGTCAAGGCACTTCTGTCAGTGGAAACAGGTTTTGCAGACATAAAGCACTCGTCTTAGCGAGATCAGAGCAGAGGGCTGGGCTGGCAGCCCACAGGGCCCCTGACCCTATCCCCAGGCAGCCTGTCGAGACAGGGGCGGGAGGCGGCCAGCGCAGCGTAGGTGCCCCCGACCTGATGGCAGGCCGGCACCGGCTCCAGGGTGACAGCTGCCCTGGGGCGTCTCCTCCAGCCACGTGGCTCAGTGTCTGCGCTGGTATCTCCCCAGCATGGAGGAGTCGTGGCCTGGAGGCCCCTCACCTCCATGCACGCCATGCTGCCTGGACGCGTCCTCCTGCCCGTCAAGCCGGAGCCCCGTCTGGAAGGGGCTATCCGTCCAGCTCACGGGGAGAGTTAAGAAGCTACGAGACGGGCAGATGGACCAACCCCAGGACCCGTGACTCGACCACCACCCTTGAACAGAAAGGCCTGTGAAGCATTTACATCACGAGCCCCTCCAGAAGGACCGGGAAGTGGCCGGGGCAGCGCCCCACCCGGCAGAAGCAGCCGGCCGTGTGGCTGGCAGACCCAGCACAGGGGTGGGGGCGCTCGTGGCCACGGGCCCCGCTCCCCTATGCCCTGGGCTGGGGGACTTGCGGCCACGGGCCCCGCTCCCCTATGCCCTGGGGTGGGGGCACCCGCGGCCACGGGCCCCGCTCCCCTATGCCCTGGGGGTGGGGCGCTCGTGGCCACGGGCCCGCTCCCCTATACCCTGGGCTGGGGGCACCCGCGGCCACGGGCCCGCTACCCTATGCCCTGGGTCAATATGGTGCTGTGCCAGCCAGGACTGAGAAGCAGGCGGGCCCAGCTGCAGCGCCGTCATGACTGTGGACCGACACAGCAGGGCAGCGGGGACAGAGGAGGGGACGCGCCAGGGACAGCCCGAGCCAGGTGCCCCCGGGCCTGCTGCGGGGCGCCCCCCCGGGGACCCTCAGCCCTCCCAGCGGGCGCTCGGGGGCCGTGCTGTGGGAAGTGGCTGCACAGGCACCCGGGGGTCCCCAGACGGCACTTCCGGCAGCACAGCGGCTCCTTGGGCTCCCGCCGGGGGCAGGCGGGGCAGTACTTTTCCACAGGCTCCCGCCACCCACCCCGCGCAGATGGAGGGGGTGCCTCCTTTAAAAAGGCGGGGCCCGGCGGCTCCCCGGCTTCCCATGAGAACCAGAGGCCCAGCGGGCCAAGAAGCGTTTTGATGAGCAGAACCAGGATGTGGTCTCGAGGAAGCAGCATCTGTCTCCTTGGAGGACGAAGACCCTGGAGACCAGCCCTGCGCGGGGCGGGGGAGCCGCCCGAGACAGCCCCCCCCAGTGCCCCAGGGCCAAGGAGGAACCTGCGGAGCACGGCCCACGGGGACCCCGCATGAGACACGCGTGACAAACCCATGCGTCCTGAGGTTCCGCAGGGGATTCGGGGCCGGACCCCGAATGGGAGCTGGAATAGCTGTTAAAACCCAGGCTCCATCAGGGGTCTGGACACCAAGAAGCCCTGGCAAAACTGGGCTCCAGCGGCAGAGAAGGCGAGGCCGGCAAGGCTGGGCCCTGGGGACAGGGGCCTGGCGGCGAGCCCAGGCGGGAGCAGACGCGGGGCCAGGCACGCGGCCCGCCAGCTGAGTGCAGCCTGCGGGCACGGAGGCGTCCAGCCAGGTGGGCGCCAGGGAGAAGGCGGGGGAGCGGCACCCGGGACGGTGGGCTCCCGAGTGCCCGCCTGGCTTTCCCCTTGACTCAGGGCGGGGACAGCTGAGACGACCCCGACCCAGAGGCCCCTCCCTCAGCACCTGCGCCTGCCCACCCACCGAGGAGGGAGGCGCGGGCGTGCCTCCCCAGGACACAGAGCTGCCCAGGGGACGGTGCGCCGGGGTCCCGACAGTCCTGCACGGGGCCCAGCCCCCCCTCCCACGGCATCGCCGCCCTCACCGCACACGCAGGGCGGCTGCGTGCCCCAACTCCCAGCCTTGCGCAGGGCCCGGGCTCGAAACAGAGGCAGAGCTGGAGACACGGCTCCCCAGAGCGAGCAAGCCCAGCCACCCCCGACCCGCCGCGCTGGGCTTCCATCGCCTCCTCCCAGAAAGACCGGACTAGGACCCACTCAAGTGGCTGGTCTAGGGCAGATCCTCACAGCTAAGGCTGATCAGGGCCCCAAATCACCCGACACGTCGTGGGGCGGCGCCGACGACGCTGCCCTCCTTGTGGTCCCTGGGCGCTCTCGCGGGTGACCCAAGGACCGGAGGCTGCTCAGGCCCACCCCGGTGGGCACCTTCACCCGCCATGCGGGCGAGAGAGGCCTATCAACTGTCACTTCCTGTCGAATGACTCCTCAGGACCTGTGACAACTGACGCCGTCTGATCAACAACACACTGGATCAGAGTCAGCTCGGCATCGAGAAGTTACGCTCAGAGCCTGGTGGAAGCAGCAGCAGCTTTAGACGAGACACGTTTCTGAGCGGATTCAGAACATGTTTAGATGCAACCTCTAAACAAACACAGACCCCCAGGCCAGGGCCCCAGCCCCGTGCGAGGGCCCCCAGGCCCAGCTGCAGGCAGCCTCGGCCCCCGGCGCCCCGAGGTCTGGGGGCTGAAACAGCGCGGCTCTGTGGCTCTACCCTGCAGGCTCCCGCAGCCCTGACTGCCCACGGCTGCGTCTGCACCGAGCAACGCGACCACCAAGTGCCCTCCCAGATCCAGAGACAGGCGAGGCCCGCATGCCCACCGCACCCACCTCGGCAGGGGCCGTCCCGGGGCCCGGCGGGGCCGCGCACGCCGCTGGCGTCTCTATGGCTGACACTGTCTTCAGTTTTTTGCTCCTTCTCTCTGCCACTTCGCGCTCTTTTCTCTTCTGTTTCGCCATCTCCCAACAGACAAACTGTAAAGACACAGGAGATAAAAATTCTCATTAACAGAGAGGGCGGCTGCTGCTGCATCACTTCAGTCGTGCCAGACTCTGTGTGACCCCAGAAACGGCAGCCCACCAGGCTCCCCCGTCCCTGGGATTCTCCAGGCAAGAACCCTGGAGTGGGTTGCCATTGCCTTCTCCAATGCAGAAAAGTGAAAAGTGAAAGTGAAGTCAGTCGTGTCCAACTCCTAGCGACCCCATGGACTGCACCTACCAGGCTCCTCCGTCCATGGGATTTGCCAGGCAAGAGTACTGGAGTGGGGTGCCAGGGTGTTATAAAAGAAATACGGAGCTAGTTCAGAAAGTATGGGAAATATGCCATCATTTTTACAAAGTCAAACCCCATCTCTTCCTCACCTGTGGACAACTTACAGTGTGGTGGATTACCAGGTTTTTTTGAGTGTTTTATTTAACACAGCTACCATCTCTACATGAACACAGGCTTTTAAGAGCAAAAAAAGGGACTTCCCTGGTGGCCCAGTGGTTGAGACGCCATGCTTCCACTGTGGGGGCACAGGTTCGATTCCTGGTCGAGGAACTAAGAGCCCTCAAGCCATGCAGTGCCGCCCCGCCCCCGCCCCCAAAAAGAGGAAAAGAAATATCCTTTTTAGGGGCAGGATCTGAATTTTCCAAAAACTGTGAACGCTGATCTATTCACTAATTAATGACGTTGGCGTTACTCTCACTTTCTACTGTCAAGGATTAACTCACACTCCCCCCCACCCCGGAGGAAGCTGCCGCCGTACAGGCTGGCAGTGACCGCCGAGCAGTCCCTCAGGCCTCGGTCACCCGCGGCTGGAGGTGGCCGGACAACTCCATGGTGGTAGAAGCAGCCCCAACGGGCCTCTGGGAAGGACCGACGTGGGCCTGAGAAGGTCTGGCTCCGTCTCCTCGAGCGCAGGGCTACCTCAAGCTCCTTGTACGGACAGAAGAACGCCCGTGAACTCCAGAACCAGCCTCCCGTGTGGGACCAGACGCTGAGGGAGCCGAGGAAGACCATGGAGGAGCGGAGCCTGGAGGAGCGGGCAGGCGCCGGGAGCACCTCCCACCTGGGGCGCGGCCGCGGGGACCTCCGAGGGGCGAGGTCTGGAAGGCCTTCCGCAGGGCCCAGCCCAGCCAGCTGGAGACGCAGAAAATGACCCGCTCCTCCCAGCCCCACCCCACCCACAGGGGCTGGAAACAGGATGGTCTCTGAGCCGCAGCAGTGACGCCGAGAGCATCCTGCAGGGCAGGGTACAAGGCGCTGGGGCGGAGGCCTCGGGCAGCTGGCGTAAAAAACACACACACACAGACACACACAGAGACACACAACAGACACACACAGACATATAACAGACACAAGACACACACAGACACACACAACACACACACACACACAGAGACACAACACACATAGACATATAACAGACACACACACAGACATATACACAAACACAGACAGACACACAGACACAGAAACACACAACACACACACAAAGACACAACACACACACACAGAGACACACAGAGACACACACAGAGACACACAACACACACAGAGACACACAAACACAGACACACACACACAACACAGACACAACACACAGAGAGACACACACACAGACACAACACACACAGAGACACACAGACACACACAGACATACAACACACACACAGACACACAGACACACACACTCCTCCTCACACACTGATCAAGCAGCAGGGGATGAGGAGTTCAGCAGAAACCAGGAGAGGGAAGCCCTCCCAATAACTGAAGCCCGGCAGCAGCGTCACAGACGCAGGCGGGACAGAACGCCAGGGTGGTCTACAGTGACGTGTTTAAGAAAACAACAGAGAAAGCTACACACAGACTTACAGGCAAATGTCTGAGGGATACAACCAAACCTTCACCTTTATACCTAGGGTTGGACTGCAAGGGACTTTCCCAGACCCCTGCAGCTCAGTTTTTTTATCAAGGTTTTGAGAGAGTCATTTCCTAGGCAGGTTGATAAGAAGTCTAGGGGTCCCCAAGGAGAGAGGGGTCTGGAATTCTTAAGGAGGAAGAAAGGACAAACTTTTTTTTCCCTTCTCTACATTCCTTAGGATTATATAACAACAATGTATTCTGCCTGAGGACAGTCTCTGGATTAAGCCTTCTGGATAATTCTGTTATCTTAAAATGTAAATTATGGGAGTAGGTCTTTACAACCTCCAGACATTCTTTGGATTCACTGGAGAGTATATAACTTCATTGCCAACACTAGCAAGGGGGCACTCTTTCTGCCCCCTTCTGATGCCTATGTCAGAAGCTTTCTCTATCTCCTTCATACTTTAATAAAACTTTATTACACAAAAGCTCTGATCGATCAAGGCTAGTCTCTGGCCCCGGATTGAATTCTTCTCCTCTGGGGGCCAAGAATCCCAGCTCATGATTCAACAACAACCTTTCAGTTTTACACTTGAAAAACTTCATTTAAAAAAAAATACTAGTCCTTTAAAACTCTATCTACAAGTCCTACTAGAATCAACTTTTACTCTAACAAATTACAAGAATGTATTTTGCATTACTCATTCTAAACTCACCCCCTGGCTTCATTTACATGTGTATCTTTGCATGTGTATATATGTTATTAGATAGAAGCACGTAACACGTATTTTATACACACAACACATACACCGCATCTCTATAATAGAGGTACTTTCATTTCGGACATCTATCTGCATGGCAACAGATACAAATCCAATGCCTTCTTCCTCGGACACCAGATTACACTTTGAGCCCGCACGGAGGCTCAAACATGTAACTCACTCATTCCACAAGTGTTTATCGAGGACTGGTTCCGTGCCAGGCACTGCTGGAGACTGAACACAGGGCAAAGAGCAAGGGAAGTAGGAGCCTTGATCAAGAAGCTTCCCTTCGAGTGTGACGTCCAGGCCCACTGGAGTGAAAGAGTCAATGCTTTTACAGAGACAAACGCCGCTGAGAAAGCACAGTAGGTGGGGGGAGCAGGTGCCAGGAGAGGTGCCTCGGATAGCGGCAGGGGCCTCTCTGAGGGGCCACGTGGACAGAGGGGGCGAGAGCAACGTGCCCAGGCCCCGGGCCAGGCGCCGTCCGAGGGGCCACCTGCCTGCCCTGCCCCGCCCAAGGCATCAGCCTCACTGAGGACTCAGCGCGGCGCAGATGGACAGATGCCACCAGGACGTCAGCAGGGAGGACGCGCCCAGGCCACCAGCAGGCCCCCAGGCAGGCGCCGCCCCCCGCTGCTGGCCGGACGCTGTCTCCCCGCACAGGTGCCGACCAGGTGCAGGGCCTGCTCCAGCCTGGACCACGCGGCCCCGAGGACCCGCTCCCGAGTGCTCACGTTCTCATGGAGAGACAAACAGGTCAGCAAACGAGGATGATGCTATGCAAACAAAAACAGGATGAAGGCAAGGGCTATGGAAAGTGGCGATTATGAAAAGGGGGACTGTAACGGAGAGGACCCAGAACCCACTCTCTCTAAAAAACAGCCCGAGAACCTGAAGATGCCCCGTCTGGAGAGGAAAGTGAGAGATGAACCGCGGTGCCAAGCTGCACCCACCACCAAGGCTGACAGCCGCAGGCCACAGGCGAGCCCACACGGAGCCAGGGCAGGGCCTCTGCCCCCCGGGGCCCACAGCGACTCCAGCACAGCAGGAGAACCGCACCAGCGAGCACCACCGTGCGATGGGCAACTGCGGGCGCAAAACTCAGCCTTAGCTGAGGAGAGCACCCCAAGCCAGAGGCTACAAGTTTCAACTGGTGTGATAACAAATCTTGAAAGAAAGAGACTGTTGACCCAGGGTTTTCAAAAGACAAAGGGCTCTGCCAGCCAGTTACCTTGTTGGAGAAGCAAGAGAAGCTTAGCAAATATTTACACACCAGTTACCATGTAAGGTAAGTTAGATCTGTATTCATTCTGAGTTACCATTAAAAACCTTAATCACTAGGTCTGTTTGCTAGAAAGGGGGAGAAAAGTCTTTTCCACACTATGTAAAGGTTTCTTTTAATAGTCCCAAGAGATGGTGATGCAGACCTTTGAGACAAGGAATATTTGCTGAAGGAAATGACATTTCCTTACGTTTACGGTCAACAAGGGGCCACAGTGATTCAGTGGGAAGAGCAGTCTCTTCAACAAGTGGCACTGGGGCTTTTGGACAGCCACAGGTAGAATGAAACGGACCCTTCCCTCATGCCATACAGAAATCATTACTCACAATGGATCAAACCTAAATGCAGAGCTAAAAGTACAGAACTCTCAGAACATACAGAAGGAAGACTTCATGGGTGGCGCCAGTGGTAAAGAACCCACCTGCCGGTGCAGGAGGTGAGGGACACAGGCGCGATTACTAGGCAGGAAGATCCCCTGGAGGAGCGCACGATAACCCACTCCAGTATTCTTGCCTGGAGGGCTACAGTCCATGGGGTCGAAAAGAATCAGACATGCCTGAAGTGACTTAGCGCGCACACACACACAAAAGTTCCTAAGCTTGGATTGCTGCTGCTGCCGCTAAGTCGCTTCAGTCGTGTCCAGCTCTGTGCAATCCCACAGACGGCAGCCCACCAGCCTCCCCCGTCCCTGGGATTCTCCAGGCAAGAACCCTGGAGTGGGTTGCCATTTCTTTCTCCAACGCATGAAAGTGAAAAGGGAAAGTGGAGTCGTTCAGCCGTGTCCGACCCTTAGCCACCCCGTGGACTGCAGCCTACGACTCCTCCGTCCACGGGAGCTTCCAGGCGAGGGCACTGGAGTGGGTGCCATTTCCTTCTCCAGACCTTGGATTAGGCCACAGTTTCTTCATCATGACACCAAAAGCACAGCAGAAGAAAAAAGGTGAACCGAGTGGGTCAGCAGTGGGAATTCTGTGCCACAAGCAACGCCAGCCGGAAAGCAACAAGGCAGCCAGCAGGAGCGCGGACGCCTGCGAGGCAGGCCCGGCAAGAGACCTGCATCCAGAAGGAGTGAAGAGCTCACAGCTCCATAAAAAGGCCGCCAAGCCACTTTAAACATGGACAAGGATCTGAACAGACACCTCCCCACAGAGGAGATACAGCTGGACAGGAAGCCACGGAGCTCGGCACTGGGCCTCATCAGGGGAGCCCACGTCAGGCGACGGCCCTCGCAAGCCCAGGGCGGCCGGCGTCAGACCGACCCGGGCAGCGCCGGTGTCGAGGAGACCGGCCCGCGGTCACTGCGGGTGCACAGAACGCGGCGAGGCCACGCTGTGGGACAGTCTGCCGGTTCCTCGACACGTCACAGTCGCGTGGCCCGGGACGACATACAGACAGACGTACTCAGGGAAACGAGCGGATCCACGTGAACTCTGAACACAGCTGTCCGCAGCAGCAACAGTCACAGTATCCGCAACGGGGGAGCACCCGAGATGGCCCATCAGCTGGCGGACGAGCTATGGTTCAGGACAACGGAAGCCCTGACACCTGCTCCGTGGACGAAGCGTGGAAGGCCTGCGGGCGGGAAGCCTGTCGCGAGAAGCCAGGCGGCGCAGCTCCGTGTGCATCAAGTGTCCAGAAGCAGCAAAAGACAGAGAGAGACCGACGGGGGGCTTGGGGCTGGGCAAGGGGCACAGGGGGGCGACCGCTGGCACCAGGCTTCCTCTGGAGAAGACACATGTCCTAAAACTAGCCGGTGGTAATGGTCACACACCCTGTGAATATACTTTAAAAAATCTGCTAATCCCAAGTTATTTGCTGTAAGTGAAAAGACATAAAGCCTCGGTGCTGTCTGTAGGGGAATAAATGAAGGGGAAAACCCGTCTCCCACCCCCACCACGCCAGCAAACACTTCTGCAGTGTACAGGGTGCTCCTCGCATCCCACGGCCAAGCGGGACCTCTCCGCCCCAACTCTGTCCACAGACCATCACGGGTGGCCTGGCGGCGCTATGTCACCACACCAAGACCCCTCGCTGTGTGTTCTCTCCTTACAGGCCTTTCTGCAAAAATCCCAGTGACTCAGATTCACTTCCACGAGCAACACCAACTTAAGATTTCCTGTTCTTGGTGGGGGGGGGGGTCTGGAGGGGTGGGCGTTAAAGCTAATTGTCCTTGTGGTCACCACTAAAACCAGCGCTGACCCAGAGCTTCCCGTGTGCTGGGCCCTGTTCCCGGTGCTTCATGCATGTTGAGCCCTGTACGTCCTGTGACCACAGGATAGGCATGGGGGGACACGGAGGCACACCTCTCAGGGGAGATCAACAGACCGGGCCTATAATCGGTAAATCCAAAGAAAAAGAAAGTCGCCCAGTCTGCCTACTCTGCAGAAAATCCAGGAGAAGCAGCAGGGAGCCGACGCAGCTCACCTCTGAGCAGCCGCCGCCTCTGGTTTATGTGAAGGCCCAGGACCACCGAGTTTCTGGGCCATTCGTGCACATCACTGACTTAATCTGACAGATTAAATGTCTTTTACAAAGATTTTTTAAATTACATTACTCAGTATTAGCCGGAGGATGATGAAAAGGACACGAGCCACGCCCTGCGGATGGGGAGCAAGTTGGTACAGGCATCCTCAAGGTAACTGGATGATCTTTGGTAACATTTAATCAAACGCTTTGGCCTAGTAATTCCACACAAAGGAACTCACCCTAATGAAATAATCACGGGCAGAGATTTATATAAGGGTGATAATGACCTGATATAAAGGATGATACCACCTCTAACCCTAAAAAGCGGACAACACACTAAGTGTCCAGCAGCAGACTATGAAGCGCACGACGCTGGCAGCCAAGGAACGCGCCCGCACACCCACAAATGCCTGCGATCCGCTGCTTCCACCCTCGAGTGGGCGCTCACCACACAACACAGAGCGGAAGGACGGGCCACAGACCCGAGCACGTGTGCCACGACCCTCGTCCGTGAGAACCACTGTACACAGATACGCACAGCAGAGGAAGACAGACGGCAACACACTCAGCAGCAGCGTCTCAGGGGACAGGAGTAAAAGAATTATTTTTCCTTTTTATTTTCCAGCAATTTCTACAACAAGAGAAAAGAGATTTCGGGAAATTCCCTGGTGACCCATTGGTTAGCACTCTGCATTTTCGCTGCTGAGGGTCCGGGTTCAATCCCTGGTCAGAAAACTAAAATCCCATGAGACACTCGGAGTAGCCAAAAAAAGAAGACATTTTATGATATCAGCTCAAAAGTGTTCAGTGAAACAAGCAAATAGCCCCCCAACAGAAAGCCGATAACCCAGCTCAGACCAACAGGAGGAAGAGAGCGAAGAGCGGGTGGGCCGTGGCCACCCACGAGACAGGCCGTGGCAACAGGCGGAGGCCGCCCAGCCGCACCGAAGAGAAGACCCAGGGCCTGGAAAGGTAAGTCCGCCTCAAGGGAAAAAACCCTTTTCAAAATCTGAAAGCATCACTCGTAGCCCCCGATGTCCCCTCTCACCAGGCACATCTAAGTCACCTCTGAGGGGAGCCGGCAGACCCAGGGAGGCCCCCCAGAACGGATCCACAGGAACCAGCGCCCAGAGCCCCAGCTCCTGCCCGGGACACGGCTGTGCTCCCACCCACCTGACCTGGACCATGCCGAGCCCCGCTCAGATGAACAGCCTCCAGCTTCTGCTCCCTGAACCCACGGCCCTGCACCTGTGACCTAAAGCCTGCAACCGAGACGCCCCCTGTGAGCCCACCTCGCCTCTTGCCAGCCAGGACCCTGGGTGCCCTGGGGCTCAGAGACCCTCTAGCCCGGCAGGACTGGTGGCCCGCTGCCTCGACTCGCCCCTACACGCGCCGAGGCCCCTCGCCTCTCTCGTGCCCGCTCCTACCTCATGACAAGCGTGCCGCTCTAGACGCTCACTCCCTGCCCAGCAGAACCCCAGCTCTAGCTCCTGCGGCTGCCTGGCCGGAGATGCCCCAGGACCAAGCTGATCGGTCTCCACTACAGTCACAGTGCCCGCCCCCAGGGATGCCCAGTGTGCCCGCTTCCTGACTGTGCCCACGCACCCAGATGCAGTTCATCCTCGCCCCTCCCAGGCTCTCAGACCTCCAACATGCCCTCCCCTACCCTGCTGATTCCCGATGGCTCACCGAGCTTACAGAAGGTGCGCCCGGACCCTCCCCTCTCCCCCTACAGTGGAGAACCCGGACCCTCGCCTCTCCCCCTACAGTGGAGAACCCGGACCCTCTCCACTCTCCCCCTACAGTGGAGAACCCGGACCCTAACCCGGGCCTCTACAGGCTCTGACTCCAGGGGCCTCCGTGGCGCTAAGCCATTCCCTCCCCCGTGGGCTGACCTTCTCTTCTACAGAGTCAACGACGGGGTCTCATATCTGAAAACTCTGATTCCACACACTCTCCACCCTGTTTCTGCTGTTTTCTACAAGAAAACCCTCGGGAGCTGCCCACTGGCACCGCTTCTTTCTCCTCCCAGCCACTCCCTCATCAGGCGGCCACCCGACTTGGCCAGAAGGCTCTGAGACCACTAATGAGGCCCGTCTGCTGACAGACTCTCCGACCAAACTCTGGCCAGCCTCCTCTGGGCCCTCCCTTCATCGGGCCTCCACCTGGGCCTGTGAAGACTTGAGAACAGTTTCTAGCAGCTCAGGGCCGCATCTTCACAGGGACTCTGGGCTGGGCTGTGCTTAGCCACTCGGTCGTGTCTGACTCTTGCAACCCCGTGGACTGTGGCCCGCCAGTCTCCTCTGCCCATGGAATTCTCCAGGCAAGAATACTGGAGTGGGTTGCCTTTCCCCTCTCCAGGGGATCTTCCCCACCCAGGGATCGAAGCCCGGTCTCCTGCATTGCAGGCGGATTCTTACCAGCTGAGCCACCGGTGACTACTTACACTGACTCTGGCCCCCCTAAAAAGCTCCTGCCTGAGAAAACTGAAGGCTCCCGAGAGGGTCCTGCCAGCACCTGAAGGCAGGACCTGTGTGCCGGGGGCAGGGCAGGCGTCTCCTCCCTCGGAGGGAGGCCCGAGTCTGCTCACTCCAATTCTCCAGCTCCATGCCTCTCTTCAGGGTGCCGTCCCTGCACCCCCTACCCTCCCTTTAAAACACCCTCTCCCTGGCGAGTTCAGTTCGCAGGACTTCCGCCTGTTGCAGTAGCTACCGTCGATTAAAATGGGGCCTCACCGATTAGGCCAAGTCCAGTACGGCTTTGTTCGTCCCTGACTGCACGCACTGACCTCACAGCAGCATCTGCCACACACCTGCCCCTCTTCCCACGGGCCCTTTCCTCCCCGGTTCCCCCCCCGCCCCCAACCCCCCCCCCCCCCCCCCCCTCCGCCTCGCTGGCCGTCCCCCCGCCTCTTCGCGTCCCTGCCCGCGGATGCTCCAGGGCCCCCGGCCCAGGCCTCCCTTCTTCTCCACTGACTCTCACTGCCCCCGTCTCCCTAGCCCCGCGGCCTTGAAAACCAGCCAGGGGCTGAGGACGCCCGCGCTGCTCACTGGGCCGCACTACCGCGCTGCCAACCCTTGTGTATCACCGGCACGCACACTGCCTCGCAGGAGGCGTGTCAAATCCACACTGCCCAGCGTCCTCCGCAAACCTGATCTCCCTGGCAAGGTCTGTCCCCTCAAAGGCCATCCGGTAAAATGAAGATTCCAGCTCCAGCCAAAACCCCTGGTGCCACCCACAGCTCCTCTTTCGCAAACACCCGGCCGTCCCACGGTGACCCCCGCTGGCCCCACTCCCGGAGCCGCCCAGAGTGGGCCTGCGCCGCCCTCCTCGCGGGTCGCTCAGGAGTCTCCGGCCGCTCTCCCCCCTGCCCCTCCGGGCCGTTCCCGACGCCGCCTCCGGCAGGGCGCGGCGGGCACCGAGGCCGGGCTCGGCCCGCCTCCGCCGGGACCCTCCGCGGGGCCTCCCTCCGCGCCGCGGCCCCGCGCCCGCCCCACGGCTGCCCGCCGCGCCGCGCAGCTTTCTGTCCTCACAGGCGCCGGCGTCCCCCCGCCTCCGGCGACCGCGCTGGCTCCGGGCTGTTTCCGACTAGAGCCGCGCGGACACGCGGGACTCACCCAGGGGGCTGCGGGGACGCCCGGCGCGGCCGAGGCCCCGGCCCCCGCGCCCTCGGCAGGCCGCCGAAAGGAAGACGGCCAGGGCCCCCGCGCGTTCCCAACGGCCGCGCCGGCCCCGCGCCCACGCGGGGACCCCCTCCCCTCAGCGCGCCACACTCGCCTACCTGCGCGTGGCCGTCGACGCCGGCTTCCGGCAGACGCGACGCCCAGGTAACTCGGTCCCGCCCCCCGGGGCGGCGCCGCCTATTGGTCGAGGCACGCCTCCGTCTCCCCTCTGGCCAATGGAGAGGGGAGGCCGCGTGGGGTGGGGCGGGGCCGATGGCGTCACTGTTGGGCGCCGGGAGCCGCCGGTTGCCCGGCAACCCTCCGCGTTCCGTCTTCGCGGGTGGCGCCCCGCTGGTTCCCCGGCTCCAAGCGGACAGCGCAGGTCGGTCCACGAGAATTAGTCTCAAGCAGGATGTAGATTTTAACTGCTGTCACTTAAAAAGTGGGCGCAGGATTGCGAGGTTGCCCCCCACCCTCGCCCCGGGGCCGGGTCTCCTGGGGTCTGCCATGCCCAGGCTTTGGGAGGGGGCTGCAGTCCCTTCCTGAACTTGGACGTCACCGTGACCCACCCCAGCCGTGTGTGACCTGGGGGTTTGAAGCTTGAGGGGAGCTTTGCTCGAGGACGAGGTGTGTCACCGCGCCCGATGTGACCAAGAGCAGAACGTGGGGGCAGGGAACACCCCGTCCCACCTCCACTGCCCCGCTCACAGCGTTGCGCCTGCTCGCGAAGTCGCCGGTGCAGCGGTGTGTCTGCAGACACCTGTAAACCCAAGTTAGGTCCCTGGAGAGAGGATGAAGGTGGATGCGGGCCCGACCGCCCGGGCGTCTTAAGTCCGAGGCGGCGCCACGCCGATGAAACCAACCACGTGTTAAATCATTTTTCGGCTCTTAGAAATATTGAACAGTCTCGCCCCCCCGCTGGTTGGGCGGACTTATAAGCTGGGGACAGTGAGGTGGGGACAGCTGGATGGGGTTGTGCCATCAAGGGAGCTTCCTGGGGTGGAAGATAGGGCAGCAAGCCAGGACTTTCTAGTTTTGCTCTCTACCGACAACTAACTTGTTTCTAATTGTATAAGACACCTTGCTTGCCTCTCCTGCATCTAAGGAGACTGGGCCGCCGGTATACGCATGTTCAAATGTACCGCTTCTAGGAAGAGCCATTCCGTTTTCAAGCTGCTCCAGCTGGCTTCACAATCACTGAAAAATGAAGTTCTCATCCACCATACAAGCGTAAATACTATACAGTATAAAACACAAACATGGTTATCGTCTATTGTAACCCAACAGGACCCCACGGAGCCTTCCTGGAAGGGAAGAGACTCCACCGACTTACCCACCCCATGTGCCCCACCTGCTTCTTGTCTGTAGAAAAGCCTTGGCCTCCTAGGCCTGTCAGCGAGCAGGATCTTCCCAGTACAGGACTCTCCCATTCCATGTCCACTGCCTCCGTTTTGTCTGTAGAAAAACTTAAAAAATGAATGACTTTAATCTGAGAAGTCAGAAAATGCAGACAGGAGAACATTCAAGCAAGATGAACTAATAGCCATTAAACAGAGTCAAGGACCTTTAGTTCCCCTCAAGAGCCATAGGTAATATTCTGAGCCACGTCCTTTCAGCTATTTTGTAGCTGCCGAAAGCCCCGGCAGTTGAGGGAATTGAGCTGTGTGCTGCCCACAAGCACACAGACCCAGACTGGCTGGGGTACTGACGATGCTGAGTCCTGATTATGTCACCACCAACCAATTAGAAGCATGTCCACGAGCCGATCACACACCCCACAACCCTCTCCCTCACGGTCTTTACAAACCCTTCCCTGAAAGCCTTCAGGGAATTCAGGTCTCTGAAGCACCAGCTGCCGGGACTCCTTGCGTGGCACCTGTAACAAACGCTGCATTTCCCTTCACCACAACCCAGTGTCAGTGATCGGCTTTACCGCCACCCTAAGCAGCAGAGCGTGGTTTGGTAACAGAGAGCGGTGACTCCCAGAAAGCCTCCCATTGAAAATAGCTGAAAAAGTGATTTTAAAAAACACACATATATATAAAGCAAGACATATATATAGATAGGTAGATGACATGAGGCCAATAAATAAGGGGAAGAGGGGAAACCTAGAGAAGTAAGCCTTTCAGTTAGGACCGTTTTTCACTCAATTCCGGAAGAAACTGAAAGGCTGAGAATGTGAACAAAGATTTTGTCAGCTTCGCAGGCTAGGGCTGCCAAGAGGAAGGGTTCTTGTAAGCGTCGCGTCTTTGGGTGGAAATCCTGAAAGGCTACACTGTAGGCATGAATACAGAGTGACCAGCTCTTGCAGGCGATGCGTAAACTCCACCTTGAACTCGTCTCAATTTCTGAAACTGCATTTGAGCAACTCAGGATTTACCGTTGGTGCCACTTGTGGGCTGAAAGAGGAAAAGGTCAAGTTTAGAAGACCACCAAGTCCCACACCCCAAGCTGTAACTGCTCATATAGCCGGGCCGCTAGTCAACAGAAAACAGCCACATACACCGGAGACAGACAATGGGACAGGAAACCAAGAAAGTCAGCACCGTCAGTGTGCTCTGGGCTGCGCCACACCCGCCCAACAGAGCCTCGTGGGCCTGAAAATGGACCGCTCCAGCTGCTGCCCGACCAGGCTCACTTTGCCGGAAGCACAGCTAGCCAAAATGCCCAAGTCCGCAGGAAAGCAGCCAAGCAAGGAGAGGGAAGAACAAACCTTAGCTCCACCTCCGCGAAGGCAAGGGGCCCAGGGTACTTATGGGACAGAGAAGCAGGGCGGCCTGAGGTCGGTTGGGTGGGGAGTGCAGGGAGATGGGCAAAAGCTGGGATAATCTCGGTCCATGAAGGTGTTAACCTCACTACAGGCCTCTGCATGTTCAAAAGTGGAGGCGTTTAGAGACTAAGGGTGAAGTTCTCAGCTCTGATGTCAAAGGTCGTGGAGAGGAGATTCGTGCTTGCCCCCTGGAGGCTCGGAGGTCCTGTTCACTCTTAATCAGCTCAGCTGGAACCCGGCTCAGCTGACTCCAAGCTCCTGGGAAACAACTCAGGTGAGCATCTCATCGTCCAGGCCCCATGAGGCCTCGAGGAAGAGAAAGTCTTAAATCGACTTTGATTAATGGTGCAGGTGAAATGGATCTGGCCCAGGATCCCACAGTCACGGGCTAACACGGTGCCCCCGTCAGGGGCTCAGCCTCAACTGCGTCTCTACCGTGCCCACAGCGCATCGGGAGCTGCTTAGCTGGGCGTGTGGCTCAGGTCTTCCGAGTTTCGTGACCCAAGTGCAGGACCATCTGTACTACAAACTGACCTCTTCTTTTGGGCCCCACTCAAAACCAGCAACTTCCAAGTCACCCTGTAAATGAGTGACGGCCATGTTAAACATGGCCCATGCTGCCTCCCAGCGCGAGGGGACAGAGTGACGGCGGCGAAGCGGCCCCGCTGTGGCCCCTCCGGGGGTGGGCTGTCTCTGCACAGCACATCAACACAATTCAGCTGCAGACATTTATGATCTCACAGCATCTGCACGGTGGGCACACAGGCGTGACTTAGCTCTGTGCTCGGCCTCAGGGGCCCCCACAAGCTGGGCCGAGGTGGCACCAGGGCTGGAGTCTCACCGGAAGGCTCGCCCAGAGCACAGTCACTTCCGAGCTCGCTCACCTGGCCGCTGGGAGGACTGAAGACCAGCCGCCTGCACGCACCCCCACAGCGGCCCCCGCTCCCCTTGCAGCCCCTCCCCACTCCCCTCGGCTCTTCCACGCAGCCCACTCCCCTCGCGCAGCACCCGGCACCGGTGGTGGCTAACTGCAGCCTTGCAGTGAAATAAAGCAGTAAGTCAGCACTTACCCTCAGACGTTCACACTCGACCAGGTGGGAAGGTCAGACTTGTCTCCCTCCCGCCGCCTTCCCTACACCCCCCCCGCCCCCCCCGCCCCCTCTCCGGGCAGCTGCAGGGCTGGGCCCATGTCCACTCCTCGCCGTGCAGCTTCACACCTGGAAAACAGAGGCCGCTTCAGACGCTCACTGCAGAACCCACCTTCCAGGTTAGGCCGCAGCATTGCTGCGAAGAATGCATGTGGAAGCCTGGCCAAGAGCAAACACGGACGCCGAGGGGGACGGGGTGGGCGAGGACTGGGAGACGGGGACGGACGTGCCCACGCTGTCGACACGACGCATGACACCGGGGAGTGACGGGAACCTCCTGGGCAGCGCGGGAAATGCTGCTGAGGGCTCCGTGGTAACCTAACCGGGCAGGGAATCCAAAACGGAGGCTATCTGTACACACAGCCGGCTCACTTTGCTGTACAGTAGAAACACCACTGTAAAGCAGGTAAATCCAATAAAAATGAATTTTGGAAACACACTTAAAAAACCCCAATCGCTCTGAACATGGGAGGGGCTGATGGGTCGTGCCCCTCCTGGCGCCTGGACGCGGCTGCCTGCAGGAACCGAGGTCCTGGCCGCCGGCTCCCTGGTTCTGAGGCCCTCTGGTGACACCTTGTGGGCCTGTCTGATACTGCGGCCTTGCACCAGCTCGGCCAGCAGGACCGCTCACGGGACACGGAGCACTGGGCAGGCAGCCTGGCCCTGCGCGCGGCTGGCTCGTAACGCAGAGGCAGGACAATGGCAGCAGGGAAGGTGTGGCTGCACGTGCTGAAGACCCCAGGCGGCGGGAGAACACGCTCAACTGCCCCAAGGCTCTCCCTTCCCCGACACGGGCCAGACCCTCTCGAGAGACGCGTGACTTGCTGAGGCCAGCCTGACCCTCCTCCTGCAGCCGGGCGGTGGTGGGCCCAGCGCTGGGCACCGAGGCCCAGGCAGAGCCTGCTCACCTGGCAAGCCCTGTGCCTCGGGCACCTCCGAGGCTGAGCGCCGGCCTCGCCCCATCCCGGACGGAAACCACAGCCCACATCGCAGCGCACTCAAGGGCACTCCCAGCAGCCGAGGCGGTGAGCACAGCCTTCTCTCAGAAACGACGCAGACCTGTGACACCTGAAAAGGGGCACTCAGAGCTCTCGGCATCAGCACTTCCTACAAAACTTAAACTGCACTTGGGGCTTCCCCATTCTCTGGGGCGTGGTCATGTCCACAAGGGATTCTCAGAACTAACGCTCAACTCTGCTCAAGGCAGGCCGGCTGATGACACCACGTTTTCATCACATGAGAAAACGGAACCCACGAAACAGCTGACGGGGTGCAGGGAAACTGATGGGGAGGGAGTTGGTGTGACTTCCTGGATGCCAACTTGGGACCTCTCACCCAACTCTGAAACACGCCCCTCCAGCACGGCAACGCGCCCTAAGGGGCACAGCATCAGGGCAGCGACGTGCCCAGGCCCTGGGGGCCTCGGCCTCCGTACGCGGCGACAGGGACTGCCCGGCGGACGCCTGCGGCCCTGACCTTCGCCCTCTACACCATCGCAGCATCTCCACACGGGGCCCTCAGGAAAACGCTCACTTCTCAGAAAGGCCCTAAATACACTTAACATTCCACCTGTGAGCCGAGAAACGTGAGGGCACTCACAGAAGCTGAGAATCACTGACAATGTGGCACATTTTTGTCCTTTAGTTTGGATGATCAAGGACAGTGCTAACAAATCTGGCGCAAGCTCTCTACCTACTTTTAAAATTCCTGGTAGCCACAATTAAACACAAGACAGAAACAAGTGAAACTCATTTTCATACTTTATTTAATCCATTATATCCAAAATACTATTTCAACCTGTAAATATTTGTAAAGAGATTTTTTTCTTTTTTGATATGGTCTTCAAAACCCAGCTCTACAGAGTCAGTTTGGATATTAACCTCTCCTGAGAAAGACGTGATCTGTGTATAGATGTCATAAAACTTGCAGTTGAAAAGATACATATTTAAGTTCCCGACACTCAACCCCGCTTCCTAACACCGGCGACTGGCTGCCACGTAGACCCGGGACCCCAGGAAGCGCTTCATGCACGCGGCCCCGAGACCCACGGCATCAGGAACTCGGGGAGGGTGGGGCTGCGCTGCTCACAGGCCCCCGGGCGGTGCTGGCACATCTGAGAGCCAGCGGCCTGGACCTGCCACCACTAACCAGAGGGCCACCAACAGCCGCATCTACCACCTGCGGACTGGGAGCCCAACACTCTGCCCTCCACCGCATCCTGAGGCTCTGAACCCAGCAAGCAAAGGGTAACCCCGGCTGCGTGCCCTGCGGGTTACGATGGGGACCCAACCAGACAGCACTTCTCTTCCTCCGGTTTCCTGGAGCCCGAGGTCCCAGGAGGCGGCTCTCCTGGCGTCACCGCAACGCCTGCAGTCAGAGGGGCACGGCTGTCCTCTCAGTGGATCAGGAGAGCTGGGCAGGCGGCCACCTGGACAAGGCCCCCAACAGGGGAGGCGGTCCCCCTCCACATGGGCTCGGATGGTCGATCACAGGAGCCACGTGGGCAAGACGCCATGTGACCCGCTGCGGGGGCTCGAGTGACAGAAGCCCCGTGACTGGCACCCAGGCCAGAGCGGCTCGCGTGGGAACCAGGGGCCTGCTAGAGCACGAAGGGCAGGTCACGCACGCGAACAGGCCCGTCTGGGCAGGATCAGCCACGCCATCACTTTACCTTGAACCTGAAAGAGAAGAACACTGCCTGTTTTTAGATTTGTCTGGATTAACTAGAAGTCGGTGGTCACGTACAAAACGTTTACCACCCACAGGGCTGCAGACCCCAGCGGTGAAGCGTCTCCCGGGGCCACCCTGCACTGAGGAGCCTGCAGGCCGCGCACACCCTCTCCCCCGTCTGGCCAGGACGGGGCGCAGAGCCCCACCGGCCAGGCAGGAGCCGTGCCGTGAGCGCTTGGCGTGACCGTCCCCCCGACCTGTCCCGGGCCATACCTGCAGCGCCGGGCCAGCCAGCCGCCCGGCCCCTCGCGGGAAGCCCCCGACGGCCTGGGTTCCAAGCACCTGTGGGGAAGGCTCAGGTCAGCGTTCCGCCAACTCACCTCTAGCACAGAGGCCACACGCAGGGATGAGGGGACCCTCTGCCTGGTTCAAGCAGACGCCACGAGAGACGGTCACCGGAGGCGGCAGGGGACCCGGCTTCCACTCCTCCTGCAGCGGGGGGGGCAGACGGTCCACGTTCCCGAGGGGGCTCTCCTGGCTGCCAGCCAGCGGAGGGGCTGGGCTGCCATCAGGAGGCGGCTGGAGTACGGCAACCCCAGGCCCACGGCGAGGGCGGGCGGCTGGCGGCGCATGAAGCCGAGCTCACAGTGCGGGGAGGGGGCCACTGTCTGGCCCCACAGGCTGCTGGGCTGCCAAGGGGACACTCGGCGACCGCCGCAGAGAGGACGCCACAGGAGGCAGAGACCAGGGTGACGCGCCCACAGGCCCAGGGGCCCCAGGGAGACGGGGACCATCCTCCACGAAGGCGGGGCCCGGGGAAGATCCTCCCCGCGGCCCCAGAAAGGAGCCCGCACCCGCCCCCCGCACCGTGAGCGCGGCTTCCAGCTTCAGAACTGAGGTCCAGCAGACAACGCCTAGGATCCAGCTTCAATTCTGAGCCCACTTTTAATTCAGATCATGTCCACCCAAACCCCACAGCAAATACTGCACCCCACGGCCGAGCATGGGACTCGCTCCAGGTCCAGGTGTTCCCAACGCGTAGGCTGAGTGAGGCCGGCCTCACCCGGCTAAGCTCCCGGGGTGGCCCCTGCGGGCGCAGCTGTGGTCCAGAGGGTGTCTGTGCTGGAGGCAGAAGCTGCCGCGGCACTCCTCACACACCACCCGCAGCATCTCTCTCCTCTTGCAGCCCTCTCTGGAGCAGCTGAACGCAAACACCTGGGAAAGCACAAGTCACTTCAGTGTCCCAGCCGCCTGGCGGAGCGACTGCTCAGCAAGCCCCCAAGGGAGGCCCTCACCCTCAAACCACACCAGTCCTTAACAGCATGAAGGCGCCGGCTTTCACGGAGATTTGTCAGGTAAACAGAAAAATGCTAACTAAGCGTGCAGGAAACTTCACAGACGACGATTACAAAGCCAGCACTCCGTGCCAGGGGCTCGCGGGCGCCGGGGACTCGAGGGCGCCGGGGACTCGCGGGCGCCGGGGACTCGCGGGCGCCGGGGACTCGCGGGCGCCGGGGACTCGAGGGCGCCGGGGACTCGCGGGCGCCGGGG
>SJYT01063074.1:68377-90750 GCA_006410635.1 Cephalophus harveyi
TCAGAGAGCCTGGGGTGGAGGCTCAGGGCAGGCTTCGCCTTCTCCTGCTCCAGGCTGTCATAATCGATTTTGTCCTGCACTGAGCGCGGGAAGCAGGGAGCGGCTGGAGCACACGGAGATGGCCGAGGACCAGAAACCAGAACCCGCAGCGGCAGACGGCGACTCGGCCTCACAGGAGCGGGGCCTGGAGACGCACTGGAGGCTGAGAAAGGGGGCCAATCGGCCCACATCCCAGAGGACCACTGGGGTTGGCCCGGGGAGCGCGCAGCGCGGGGACGTGCGGGAGGCCCGTAAGCCCCTTCTCTGAGGGCGGACAGGCTGCCACGCGCTGTCTGCTGACAGCCCGGGGCTCCTCAGACACAGAGGTGACGATGAGTGGCGGCTCTGATTCCACCTGAAGTTCTACAGTGACCCCCAAGAGATGTTCTGAAAAGGGATGGACGCAAAACTGCAAAAGATGAAAGGGAACAGCCCCGACTTTAGGGAAAGCTCACGGACAAGCAGGACGCACTCAGCAGACGTGAAACCCTGCAAGCTGGTGTAGAGGCTTGGGGTGGGCGGGCCAGGAGGAGGCTGTGCCTCCGGGAGACCCCCTTCCCACAGCAGAGCTGCCCCGACCGCCGTGAGCCTGAGAGTAGCCAGGACCCAGCACCGAGCACCCACGCGGGGACACAGAGACGGGAACCTACGGGAGAACAGGCCGGCACGGGCCCAGGGCTCCCAGTCTGCGAGGCTGCCACACCGGGACAAGGAGAGCGGTTGCTCATGGGCACCCCCGAGCAGCAGCAGAAGCGGGAAAACTGCCAGCGCCCATGAGCACCAGGAGCGCCGCCGGAGCGAGGGTGCCCGGGCCCCGCAGCAGCCCCCGCGGGACTGGCGCACACAGCACACAGGCTGGGCTCCGCCCGCGGGGAAGGCAGGCGGCCCCACGCCCACTCCAGATGGATAGACACTCGCTGGGGTCTGCGTGCCATCAGCGCGGGCTGCGCCGTCTCCTGGGAGCTCAGGAAGAAAGTGCACGTGGGCAGGGATTCCTAGAAACCACGCTAACTTTCCGCCTTCAGAGAAACAGAGATTCCTGTAACGAAAGCAAATCCTCACGTAGACCCTGACGTTGAGAAAATACGCTTGTAGAGCCGTGACAGCCACGCCGCTCACAATCCAGGAAAAACGCTCAGCAATTGTTCAGTCGCTCAGTCGTGTCCAACTCCTTGCGACCCCAAGGACCGCAGCACGCCAGGCCTCCCTGCCCTTCAGCAACAATCGTTAGGGTTTAACTCTTCCTCTCCACCGAGGAGGACGCGGCGCCTGCCTCACCTTCGCTGTCTCCTGCCCCGGGGGACGCCGACAGTCTCCATCCATGTGCGCTCCGACCACCACATCGGGGCTCTCCCCCCGTCTCACTGGGACAGGGCTGTTACAGAGCGGGCACACCGGGACCCGGACATCCTAAACAACAAGCGTGAGATGACAGGGCTGATCAGAGAACCAAACTCACGCACACGACAGAAAGGACCGTGGCACCGTCATAGACTCCGGCCTCGCCCTCACAGGAGGACCGGCAGTCAGCTCGGGCGGACCCCAGGGGAGCCAACACACAATGGACAGTCACCCACCCGCAGAGACGCCCGGAGGAGGGCCGGCGAGGCCACCCAGGAGGGAAGTGCGCGGGCAGTCTCGGGACGACAGGGCCGTCTGTCCAGCACCAGGAGTGAGCGGAGAAGCTGCCCCACTGCCTCCAGGGCAGGCGGGGCCGCCAGCAGCAAAAGCCGGCTGAGGAGACCCGGCCCCACCTGCCAGCGGCCCTCCCGATGCTCACGGGCCTTCCGCCGTGCCCAGAGGGGCAGACGTGGCCGCCCGCCAAGCCCAGGATGGGGGCTCTGGAACGATGCAGCAGGGCACGCAGCAGCGGAGCGCCTGGCACGGTCAGCATCGCTCAGGACCAGGCCAAGCTGGCTTCACTCGGGAGCGATCCGTCAGGGCCAGGCCAAGCTGGCTTCACTCGGGAGCGATCCCTCAGCGCCAGGCCGAGCTGGCTTCACTTGGGAGCACACTGAGGTGACGCTGACATGGGTGGGTGACAGGTAACCCCAGAGTGCCTGGAAGCGGAGCTGAACGCCATCCGGGGGCACTCCCCCAGCTGGCCCGTGGGCGAGTTAAGAAAGCAAGCAACGCTGAGTCATCTCTAGGCAGACTCACCCTATCCAGGGAAACAGGAAGGTCAAGTCAACAAAACCACAGTTTTGCCTGGTCCTTGGTGCTGGGCAAACATGAGTCACCCTCCCCCGCCCCCATGAATCAGTGAGGGCCCAGACCACAGCTGACACTGGTCAAGGCCTGAAAGGCCATCATCTGCACCTCTAAATTGCCAGCGTGGGGAACCAGTAGAGTGCTGACTAAAGCAAATGTATTAACATGTAAAGGAAGCTTTGAGGGTCTGGAAATGATGACTGATGCCAGGAACCCCCGAGAATGACCCATGGTTTTCGAGCTGCACAGCCCGAGCTTCCTGGGAAGGTGGACGCTCCTCCCTGCCCTGTCCACACAGGGCTACCCTATCCCTATCCCTAGCCCAACCCTAACCCTAACCCTAGCCCTAGCCCTAACCCTAGCCCTAACCCTAGCCCTAGCTCTAGCCCCAGCCCTAACCCTAGCAGGACTTTATGGCTCCTTTCACTCCAGCTGAGCTTCAGCTACGTGTGGCTCGCGTCCACTACCTCGGGCAGCGCGGTTTTGGAGAGGGAGGATCAGAATCTTCAGAAAGAAGTATGATCCATTACCTTGGTGAATGCAAGGGGACACTTATGTGCAGCATAGGTAAAATGATCTTTACAGAAATCTTGTTTACACGCGTCACATTTTAACGGAAGAAAATCTAAAAAAAAAAAAAAAAAAAGTAAAGTGCTTTAAAGACTAGAACAAAATAATCATACGCATTATTAAACAAGTATTTACCTTCCCTGAGTTCATATAACGCCTATCAAACACATCCTCGAGGTATTACAAGAGAATAAAATAATTGGGATCCGTGAGTTTCACAATGCCAGCAACACTGCACAATGGGTACAGCTACCGTTTCCAAACAGATCCCAGCTCAGGGGGCACCTGAGGGTCTAAGCAGCGCTCTTCATCCACCCAGCGCTGGCAGCCAGCTTCCTACCTGGCTGAACAGAGCCGCCACCGCAGGCCAGCGCCTCATCACTGGAGAGCGACAAAGGCCAAGACCCAAAGAACAGCAGCTGACGAAGACAGCGGCCGGTCCTCCGGCCGCAGGTGACCAAACGCCCAGCTTCTGCTGCGGTTCTCTCCAAAGTGCTTACCTAGCTGCTTGCACGTTTTTTCTGAACAGTGCTTCCCCAAATCAGGGAACTCCATTGTAAGAACGCATCCAAAACACAGACGGCAGAGTAAAACGTCACCTGCAAGAATTAGAAAAACTCAGGAGAAAAGCAACGATGGCCTGAATTTCAGTCACCAGGATTTATACTGTCCAGCTGATCAGAGTAAACACACATTGTAAACACCCAAGTCAGCTGGGCTCCCACAGGGGACTAAAGCCTCACAACTCTTGTCTTTTAGCAAAAAGAAAATAGCCGTCTTAAGATAAGTACCAGCTCCTTCAGAATTAACCCCATTAAAAGGCAGGTTGTTTTCCAGTCCTTTTAATTTCCAGTTTATGAAGCTGAACCCGAATTTAGGTTTTCATTAATCCATAGTTTGCTTCATATTGATAAGGACGTACCATATTCAATTTGCACAGTCACCGAAGGAAGTTCCAGCCTTGGTGAACTTTAAATCCCCATTTCATCCACCGAATATACTTGTTGACATAAACAAAACTCCGTTACCAGGTGCTAAATCCCATTAATTAACTGCACGAACCCCGAGAGATTCGACTCGGTCCCCTCTTGCTCTAACTCCCCGATGCACTGAGTCTTACTTAGAATTTACTCCTTAATGCCCATCGGCCTGGAGTTGACGGGGGAAGGGCAAGAAGTTAACTCACCAGTGGAAACGGGCATAGAAACGGCGAGGCCACCGCACGTGAGCGAAAGCTGCATGCCCGGGCGCCTCACGGGCCCCCCTCGCGTCCGGCACCCACGCTCGAACGCTGGTCCCTCCCCGAGTCCACGGCCCCGGGCCTTCCCCGGGCCCGCCCGCCAGCTCTCCCCGCTCCCGGGGGTGTCCCCGGGACACCTGGCCCCGGCTCACGCCCGCGCCTGCCCTCAGGCCTCGGTCAGAGCGCCACTAAGCGCCGCCTCAGCCCGCCCGGCCCGCGCTTCCTCCATCTGGAGCTCCCTCCCCGGGCCCGCTCGCTCGGCTTCGCACGGCAGGTTCGCGCGCGCCTCTCGGCTCCAGGGTCAGCGACACCGAGCGGGCGAGCGGGACCCGCTCCATCGAGGACCGGCCAGAGACCCACCTCAGTCCCGCCGTGGTCGCGCTGTCGGCGACGCGCCCGCGGAGCCAGAGCCCCGGGGCGCCGGGACGCGCGCGCGCTGCCGTCCGAGGTCTGCGGCCCGGCCTCTCCACCCCTGCCAGAGGCCGGGCAGCGCCGAGGAGAGTGGAAGGCGGCGGAGCCCGAGAGCTTGAGCCTCCCGTCCGCCGTCGCCCGCGGCGAACGAGGCCAAGGGAGGCGGAGACCAGAGCCCGAGGGACGAGCGCGGCCGGCCGAGCCCACCGAGGAGCGGCGTCGCGGCCCCGGCCTCCGGGCCATTTATCCTCGGCCGTCGGGCCCGGGCGCTGCCGCCGGGCGGGCGTTCCCGGCGCGCCCCCTGGACGTCACCGCGCGCCGACCAATCGCGCCCTGCCGCGGCGAGGCGTTCCCGGCGCGCCCCCTTACGTCACCGCGCGCCGGCCAATCGCGTCCTCCGCCGCCCGCGCACGCCCCGCCTCTTCTCGAATCGTCGCGCGGCTTCTCGGGGCCGCCGAGTCACGCACAGGCCGGTCCTTGGGGGCGCCCTGGGCGCGACGGGGCTTTCCCCGCGCGGGGCGCCGGAGCCGCAGGGCCGTCGGTGCGCGCGGCGGGGAGAGCACCTGGGCGCTGATTTTGGAGTCACGGGTGAACGCGAGCAGGAGGGCGAGTCCGCAGACGGCGGAACCTCAGGGTCGCCTGCGCGCGCGCTTCTCCGTGCGCGCCGCCCCCGTAGCCTCGCTCGGGAGCCCTGGCGCCTGCCCCTCCGCCCGTGGCGCCGCGTCACGCCGCTCCTGTCGCCCGCTTGCTTTCCCTCCGTGGCCGCTCCAGCCACTCAGGCGCGCGGCCGCACCCGCAGACCCGGCTGGCTGGCTGGCGTGTCTCCTCTCTGCTCCAGGAGCTCATCTGCTGTCACGCTGTCCTGTCCCCGGCGGGGTTATTAAAGGTCACAGACCCTCATTAGTATAACGTGACTCTCGGGACGGGAGTCGGTCCCGTTTCCTTGCTGACACCGCAGGGATGGTGCCGTGCTCGTCACCGGCGAGGATCGCACCCCGTCCTACCACAGGCCGTGTTCATTTTGCCTACCCCGGCCTCACGTTTGCCAAGTTTCTCCACTTTTTCAGTTGTGAACAATTTCCCTTGTCCATTTAGTTTTTAAGGAAGAGTCAGAATTCACCTCAATTTCAGGGAAGGTGTGGAGAAGACGTGAGTGGACACCTGAGGGTGTAACAGGTGAGCGTCTGGCCCACCGCAGCCCTTCCTGGCCCTGATCTGGCCAAGAGCACACCACACTGTCCTGAAAGCAAGACCATCGAGTCAGTGTTTAGATGCAGCTTTCTGGTCATTGAACATCTGCGTTGCTGCAAGGAGAGACGCTGGCCTTCCCTGGTGGCTCAGCGGTGAAGCTGCCGCCTGCCAACGGAGGAGACGGTTCCATCCCTGGCCCGGAAGATCTCGCATGCGCGGGGCCACTAACCCGTGCGCCACAACTACTGAGCCCGGGCTCCTCTGAGCCCGTGTGCCTCGGCTGCGGAAGCCCACACGCCCGAGAGCCCGGGCTCTGCAACAAGAGAGGCCGCTGCGGGGAAGCCCGCACACCACAGCGGAGAGCAGCCCCCGCGCTGCGCCTGGAGCAAGCCCAGGCACCGCAGCGAAGACCCGGTGCAGGCGCCCCCAAGTGCGCAGGCGGCCACCGTGCACCCGAGTTACTCGCACGCCACGGTCGTAGGCGGCCACCGTGCACCCGAGTTACTCGCACGCCACGATTAAGGGCTTCCTGCGGTGTCCCCCGAGAACTGCTCTGCACTCAGCTGGGGACAGAGGACCTGGAGAGCTACGGCAACGGCGCCTGGAAGGGGAGGCCGACCTTGGAGCCCTGGCTAGCAACCCTCAAGAAGCTCTCGTTGAGAGGAGAGGCCGCGTGCGTGTCTGGACGCGCTGCCCTCCTGGGGGCAGCGTCCTTTGCCACCAGCTCTCTGTTGTGGCCCCTGTTTTACCTGCAAGGAGACCGGTGCAGAGCTGACCAGGGACAGACCCAGGAGGAGCCTGGATTCAGACTCACCTCGGAGTCCACGTTCCTGACCCCCTTGTGCTTCCTGCACTGGCTGGGGGTGAGGATTGGAGGGGCGGCTAGGAGCCGGGTCGTCAGGACCCCGAGGGCCACGAAAAGATTTCAAATTTTGAGTACAGAGAGGTAGTGCTGAAAAGTCTTAAACAAGACCTTGAGGGGTGGGCAGGGGACACTTAAAAAAATACATACTTTATGCAACTGAATGAAAAATAATTTCAACTGTCTTGATCTTCTAAAATTGAACTCCACTTTTCTTTGGAGCCCCCGTCGCCTGCCCCAGGCAGACACGTGTCCTGTCCCATCACTGAGTGTCCAGTCTGCTGAGATCCAGTTCCTCTCGTGACCTCAGTCATTTCAAGGCTTCTTCCTGTAACCCCTCGTTCTTGTCTCCTTCAGTGGCACCGGGGTCGGGGAAGCATGTATGACCCCATGGCAGTGCAGGGTGGGGAAACCTGGCCACAGCCTCTGGTCATGTGCGAGCACCCACTGCTGCTGGTATCAGGACTGCCGTCGTGACCTCTGATCAGGAGTTCACGTCAGCCTGTCCTGACCCCGGGTTTCGGGTTCAGTGACCCTCTCTGCCCTCCACACTGGGGTTTGCGGGGCTGGGGGCGCCTGTAGCTTATATCCGGGGTGGGGGCTGTGGCTCTAGGGCAGCAGTGGAGGCCCTGTCCCTGCCTGGCGCTCTCACTGCGCCGGCGCAGAGGTGTGGGCTGCCCCCCGAGGGTCGGGTGGGAGAGCAGGCAGGGACCCCGCTTGCCTTCAGATTATCCCCCTCCTCGCGAGCCATGGTTGGTTCTCAGGGATCTGGGCAGCATCACATCTGTGTCCTCCCTGTCGAAGCTCCAAGGGACTTCTCAGGTGGTCCAGGGGTTGGGAATCCGCCCGCCAATGCAGGGAGGGACGTGGGATTCGATCCCTGGTCCTGGAGGATCCCACATGCCGCAGGGCAACCAAGTGTGTGTGCCCTGGCTACTGAGCCCGCGGGCCCGGAGCCTGTGCCCCACACCAAGAGGAGCCGCCACAGTGAGAAGCAACAGAGACCCAGCGCGGCCAGGATAGCCTGAAAAGAGAAAGGAGAGCTCACCAAGCCGCCCCGCCCCGGTAGTCCCGCTCTCCGGCGCCGCGGGGTTTCTCTCACATCATTGCCTTTGCTTTCTCGCTCTATGGGTGAATCTCACAAGCTTGGCTTCACGATTCCCCTTCCTCTGTCTTGAAAGCCTCTGTTTTAAGACTCTGACTTGCTACGAGCTCTTAAAAGATTAGGTTAAAACTTAAATCTGAACAACAATTTTAAAATATCTACTTTGTGTTTTTGGCTGTGTTGGGTCTTCATTTGAGGAGCGGCTTCTTATGGCTAGACGGATGCGTTCATGACGGAGCATGACTGTCACCACAGATGATGGTGGAAAACTTCTCAGTGACGGAGGAGAGAAAACACTGACGTTGTGCGCACCGTGCACCTTGGAAACACGCTGACGTGTGCACCGTGCACCTTGAAAACACGCTGACGTTGTGCGCACCGTGCACCTTGAAAACACGCTGACGTTGTGTGCACCGTGCACCTTGAAAACACGCTGACGTGCGCACCGTGCACCTTGAAAACACACTGACATTGTGCGCACCATGCACCTTGTACTTGGGAACGTGTGTTCGGTCGCAGTTGGTGGAAGACGGACGGATGGAGGAGAGGCTGGAGCAGAGGCTGGGAGGGCAGCTACGAGGCTGTGGCTGCGGCCCAGGCGACAGAGATGACGGTGGCCACGGACACCTTGGAAACACAGCGCTTGACCCTCCGCCTCTCCCCTTGCAGGCAGGGCGTGAGCTTGTGGTCCAGGGGCGGGGCTCCTGGAAAAGATTCCTCCCTATTAAAAGAGAGATTCTCACCAGGACACAGCCCGCTTCTAGAAGATGTTTTTGTGATGCTTGACAGTAGCCTTCTCACTCACTCGTAGGGCAAAGCTTAAGGAGCAAGCGGAGCGCTGGGGGTGGCCTCTCGAAAGGCGGAGAGCCCCGGGCCGATGGTTACCTTGTTGAGTTGACCATCGACTTCCAGCCTCAGGACAGAACAGCTACCTGCTTATTGTGCGAGGTGTTGCATGCTTTTTTTTTTTTTTTGGAGCCAAAGCATTCTCACTGACACATGGAATCAGTCCAGGATGTATCTGCCATGCTGTGGGGAAGAGAGAAAAGCTGGCAAATAAACACATGGATATGTGAGTCTGGAACCCCGAGAAGCGGTTCGGCCTGGAAAAAGAAGGCTGGAAATCATCAGCGTAAAGATGGCCGTTAAACCCACAAGTGCGGGCTGCCTCAGGAAAGGACACACGTGGAGGAGCGGGCCGGGCGCCCAGTGTTCACAGATCGGAGAGAGACACACCGGGCGAGAGGGAGGAGCCGGGGCGGGGGGAGTCCGGGAGGGCCTGTGGGCCCCGGCCTCCGGCTCCCACGCTGTGACACACCGCCCTTGCTGCCTTCAGAGGACGGGGTGGGGGCGGGGGCAGGGGCACGCGTGGCTTCGGGAGGAGGCCTTTGTGCCTGAGGAGGCAGCGAGATCTGCTGCCCCGCCCGCCTGCCCATCCAGCTGCTCCCACGGGCGACTCTGGGCCGCCCGTTTCCCCCAGGACAGTCTCCTCGGCCGGGCACACCGTCAGCGTGACCCTGACGTTTATAATTCATATCCTCAGCAAATATCGATGCAGTGCCTGCTGTGTGCAAAGCGTCCTGCTTGGCCTCAAGAAAATAAAAGATTCAGCTGGGTCCCTGTCCCTTCCCAGGGGCTTAGAGTCGGGATCTTGGAGAAAAAACCTCCCCCACCACACCCCGAGACAGCGGGGCATCAAGTGTAAACACTGCCTGTGAGCTGCAGCCCAGAGGCTGTGATCTCTGGGGTTCAGAGGACGCCCTCCCAGAGCCAGCCTGGGGAAGTGGGGCCAGGTGTCTAGGAGAGCCTCGCGGGGGAGGTGGGCCCGCGGGGAGGGCAGGCTCCCGCAGGACCTGAAGGCGGGCGGCGGGCCGGGGGCAGGGAGGGCTGCCCACGCCGAGGCTGTGCCAGCAGGACTCATGACCGTGGGTGACAGGAGCCCCTCAAAACGGGGGCTCCCCACAGGAGAGCGTCTCGGCTCCTGCCTGGAGGTGTGCCGGGGCCCAGGGGCTTGATGGGCCCTCCGCTTCATGAGGTGGGTGGAGCTGCTAGGGGAGGGAGCGCCAGCCCCCCGGCGTCTGAGGCAGAGGCGGGGGACACGGACGTGCTCTCACGGGTAACACGCGAGGCGCCGAATGTATGCTGAGACGCTTCCGAGTGAAATCGGGCTGCTGGTAATTCTGCTGGGGCAGCAGGCACACGCAGGGGCTCCGTCAGCGGAAGGCCACCCTGGTCATGTGCTCGTGGGGCTGCTCCCACCCCGCAGACACCCCCAGGCTCCCACACAGCGGGAAGAGGCCCCCCCAGAAAGGCAGGGGTCTCTCAGTCCTGAGCGCACACGTGCGTCTGCCTGTCACGGCCGTGGGCGGGAGACGGGGACCCCCGTCACCTGAGGGAGGCCGCTCGGCCCACAGGAGCCTGTCCTGGGAGCCCCCAGGCTCCCAAGCGGGTGGGAAGCCGCTGCACGCGCCAGAGACGACCTCAGTCTCCTCCTCCCATCCCGTAATTCTGAGGTGCGATGTTATCTCGCCCAGGGACCCCTCTGATCCTGGAATCTGGGTCACGTGACTCCTGCCCACTCCAGCCTCTGACAATAAGCCCGAGCAAGCGCTTCAGTTCCAACATCCTCCGTGTCTTGTCAGAAGGGCCCCGGCAGGGCGCTCTGTGCACTGCCCGTCGAGTCCCGGCTGAGCGGCTGCTGGTTGGTGACTGTGCGTGTAAAGTTCTGTCTGGGCCTGGAGGCCTGGAGGCGCCGATGCAGCGTTAGGAGAGGAGAGACGACGCGGAGGGGGCTGGAAACACCCACGTAAGGACTTCCTTTTCTACATTTAAATCTTTTTTCTTTTCTGAACATGTAAACACAAACAGTGGTTATAAATATCTATAATTATAAGCCTTTAAAAAAGACGTGATGTATTTCTCTTCAATTATTTATTTGGCCGTGTCGGGTCTTAGTTCCCGCACGCAACGTCCTCCTCGTGTGACGCAGGGTCTTCCACCGTGACGCACGGACCCTCCAGGGGCGCGCCGGCCCCGGGGCGCGCAGGCTCGGTGGCTGTGGCTCTGGACCTTAGTTGCTCTGCAGCACATGGCATCTCGGATCTCTGACCAGGGACAGAATCTGCGTCCGCTGCATTGCAAGGTTTGCAAGGTGGATTCTAACCCACTGGACCACCAGGGAAGTCCCTCTTCTCCTTTTCTTTTTGTGAGGGCATTTTAAGCCTCCTTTCAGAGTCAGTCCCCCAATGACTGGGCGGCCAAGGCTGTGCGGGATCCCCTGTGCCCCAGGGGTCCCACCCGCGGGGGTCCGTGGTCACTCACGTGATGGGAGATCAAAATGCTCCTCCTCCCACCGAGAGGAGTCTTTGGCCCAGTCCCATCCCCCACAGACCGTGCCGCTGGCTGTGTGTCTCCTCGACTCAGTGCCCGTGGAAGACAGGCGGGGGGGCCCCCAGCACACCCGGAAGGACAACTGGAACCCGGAGGGACCTGAGGTCCCTTGGCAGTGCTACCAACCCTCCTCCCCTAGTTTCCAGACGTGCGGGCCTGGGGAAGCCGTGCACGGCTCGGGGTCCTCTGAGCTGTCTGCACAACACTCCGGGATCTGAAATGATTTCCATGTGAAAAGTTGAAAATGACGCTGTGTCTGTCTGCAGAGAACAAAACTTCTGCTCTTTTTGCGAGCCCGCCTGTTGAAAAGGCACCCGGTCGCTGTATCCTGGAGCAGAACAGGAGGGGCAGCCACCCTCTCTACTGGGTGGGAGTGAAACTCTTCCCTTATGACTTCTGGGGGGGACAGGAAAGCACCTGTGACCTGTGCACGTTACCCCGAAACCCCTGCCTTCTGCAACCTTCGCAACTGCAGCTAAAACATCCTGATCACAAATCCAGCCAAGTACTGTTGCACTCTGATGCTTTTGCAAAAAAAAAAAAAAAAAAACACTTCATCTTCAAAAAGATTCATAGGAAGGATTTACGAGTACATGCGTGCATGCTAAGTCGCTTCAGTCGTGTCCGACTCTTTGCAACCCCATGGACTATAGGCCACCAGGCTCCTCGGTCCATGAGAGTCTCCAGGCCAAGAATACTAGAGTGGGTTAGCCAGTTCCGCATCCAGAGGATCTTCCCAACCCAGAGATCAAACCTGCGTCTCTCATATCTCCTGCGTTGGCAGGTGGGTTTTTTATCACTGTTGACACTTCGGAAACACTTTTGACAAGTACAAATTTCCTATAACTTTCAGATCATATCGCTGAACTGGGTAAGAAATTAAAGAATTCTAATGGAAAACCTGATGGCTTCATAAAACTGTTACCAGAAGATTAAAATCAAGGATTAGTCACATAGGACTGAATGAACTGGTGAATATGGTTATAACTTTTTGATGTTTGTGTGAAATATTTACTGGGTTTTAATCTAGTTTTCCAGCTATAAGAAAACCCTTCCCCTCAAGACGATTGTGCCTTAAAGCAGTTTGGTAAATGGCGCCTTTGTGAGTGGAGTTGACACGTTTATCTTTCCGAACATTTTTTGCTCATTTAGTTGGGTGCATCAGGCCTCAGTTGCCGTGAGGTCTAGTCCCCTGGCCAAGACTGACCCCGGACCCCTGCCCTGGGACTTAGCTCCTGGACTACTAGGGAAGTCCCAGTAGTTCATTTAAGAAACAGGCAATTCGGGGAGTTCCCTGGAGGTCCAGGGGCTAGTTTTCACTGCCATGACCCAGATTCAGTCCCTGGTCGGGGCACTAAGATCCCACAGGCCTCGAGGTGCAGCCAAAGAGAGAGAGACGAACGCTGTCTCCTAAGGAGGCTGGTCAGCGCAGACGCACAGCACACACGTGCCCTCTCTTGGCCCCCGAAGGGGCCAAGAAGATGCTCATTTCTACTGTATTACATAAAACGCCGATTTCACCAACTTCCCCTTTCTATCATTAATCTTTCAGGAGAAAACATAAAGTGATCAATTAATTTTTTTATTTCAATTTTACTTCTCTGACCAGGATTCCCCCAATTTTCTGTTTCTTAAATCACTGCTGGGGCTTCCCTGCTGGTTCAGTAGCTATGACTTTATGCTCCTAGGGCAAGGGGCCGGGTTCGATTCCTGGTCAGGAAACTAGACCTGCATGCCACAGTGAGGATCCCCGTTGCCACAACTCAGACCCGGTGTGGCCAGATAATTAAATATTTTTTAAAAACCTATTGATTAACTTATCACTGGCGGTTGATAGCATTTCTGTATCAACAGTGTTCTTCGTTTTTACCTGCTGCTCTGATCGGAGCCGCCTGTCCCTCCAGCCTCCGGATCCCTGGCCTGAAATCCCCGAGATCTCAGGGCACAGTTCAGGGCCAACAGCAGCGATGCAAAGCCACCCTTTCGTCTCCCCCGTGTTGGTTCCTGAGGGGGTTCTGAGTCAGTGGCGACCAGCCTGGCTCCCCAGTGACGCGGCATTCCTTCCCAGGCTGACCCCTCGGCTGTCCCCAAATCACCGCCTGAAATATTAAAGCCGCCTGTACCCTGGCAGCTCCGTTCTGAAGACAGGGTGGAGTGTGTGTGGCTGGCTGGCTGCTACACGTGTTCGTTATTTGAATCCATGAATACTGGCTAGGACTGCAACACTGTTTCTTTAATCCACAAACATTAGCCCGAAACTGAGAGGACCCAGCTTCCCACTGCAGCCTGGAGGAAGGGGAGGGCTGTCCTTGGTTCTGGTTGCCGCGCCTAGCGAGGGCTGTGCCTCACCCTTTAGCCCAGGGGGTGTTCGGGCCACCCAGCCAGGGGTCTGATGAAGACTTGATCAAACAGCATGCTTTGCTGGGTGCTCTTGTCAGGGGAGCATATGGCTTGAGTTTGTAAGCTTCAGCGAGAGGGAAAACATGTACGCTAAAACATAACAAGAGGGCTTCCCTGGGGCTCACTGGTGAAGAAGCCGCCTGGCAATGCAGGAGACACGGGTTCCATCCCTGATCCGGGAAGATCCCACAAACCACAGAGCAGCTAAGCCCGCGAGCCTGTGCTCTGGAGCCCGGGAACCGCAGCTCCTGAGGCTGGTGTGCCCCAGAGCCCCGGCTGTGCAACAAGGCAAGCCCACGCAGCGGTGGAGACCCAGCACGGCCAGAAGCAGACGCACAGCTTTTTCAAAGGAGTCCAGCCCAGAGCAGCGCCGGGCAGACAGTGAAGGACTCGAGACAGTGAGCGGGGGGTCCTCCAGGGAGCACGTCCCTGGCTGGAGCTGTCCCGGGAGCTGGCAGGCCGGGTGGGCCCCGGGGAGGGCCGCAGGACGCTGACCAGGGTGCAGGGAAGGGGGGTCACTGCTGCGGACGTGCGTGGGCGGCGGGAGAGTGGGGACCCTCCCAGGGCACCCTCCACCCAAGGGGCAGAGCTCAGCCACGCCAGCGGTCGGTGGGCACTGCCCGCAGGTCTGCCTGCCCCGGCGTCACAGGGCATGAGGGGAAGCTTTCACGGGTCTGGGATCTGAAGGAAGGTCCCAACTCTCAAGTTCTTCCCCAGAGGGACGCGGGTTCAAACCCCGTGTCACTTACACTCGCGACTTCGTCCTTTGAGATCAGGGATCGTCCTGTCTCCTTGTTGCTGACGGCCAACCCGCAACGAGCCGAATCGCGTTGATTTGGCCGTTTCATGACGCTGTGACGCAGTTGGGAGTTCTGCCAGAGAGGGAGAAGCGACGAGGCTCGCGTGTGCTCAGAAGGGGCAGGGGAAGCAGGTGCGGACCCCCTGGGCAGCAGCCCCTGCCAGCCCCGAGTCCCGGAAGCACCAGCAAACCCCGGACGCTCCTTTGGAAAGGGCTCCTGTGCTTCTCTGCCAGCAGCTGAAGCTGTAAACACACACTGATTGTAGCGGTGACTTACCAGGCCGTTCCTCCGTCGTCAGGGCAGGCGATGGGCCTCCGGACAGGACCGCGGATCCCCACGGCTGCCACGGGCCCTCCTCTGAGGCGCTGCCGGGGGGCTGTGTTAGTGGCTCAAGCAGTGGCGCCGAGGCTCTGCTGCCGGAAAGGCGACCCCCACCAGGAACACGCGTGCAGCCCCTTCCGGAGGTCAGCGACCCCCACCAGGAACACGCGTGCAGCCCCTTCTGGAGGTCAGCGGGCAGCCTCTCGGAGGAGGCATGGGGTCAGGGCCCCGTGGGGAGCGGATGCCACCGGCTCAGCAGCGGGAGGGAGCCCGTGCCGGCAGCCCCACGTGCCCCACCTCGGGCCCCCGGCCGCCAAACCGCTCTGCTCCTAGCGGTGGACGCCATCGGGGGGGCCGCGTGGGAGCGGCGTCTGAGCCCCGCCCCGCGGCCTGCCCGTGTGCCTCTGCACAGGCCTTGACCTGACCCTCCAGTCTCCCTCCCGGCCCCTGAGAGCACGGCCACGTCGTGACCTCTGCCCGGGGCCGCTGTGCTTCACCCCGTGAATGACCGCTGTGCTGTCTGAGGCTCTGGCCACGGGAGGCCTGCCCACCTTTCCGGGCCACCCACGGTCGCCCAAAGTTTGCCGCTGTTAGGAGCTGCCTTTTTAAATTACGGATTTCATTTTCCAGCACAGTTTTAGGTTCCCCTCCCCTGGTACAATTTCCCCGATTATTCCCATCTGGCCTTGGCAAGGTGGATTTGCTACGATTGATGATCCCGTATCTATACACCAGTATTCACTAAAACCATAGTTTACGTTCCAGCTCTCCGCCTGTGTGGCTCGCTTCTGTGGGTTCTAACAAAGGGGACGACCTCGGTGTCCACCAGCGCCTTATCGTTCCGAGCTGCTTCACGGCCCAGAACCCCTGCGCTCACCTGCTCCTCCTCCCTGCCAAGCACTGTTCCAGGGTCTCCGTGGCTCCGCCTTCTCCGGAGGGTCATGGAGTGGGAGTCACATGGTCTGTAGCCTTTTCAGACTGGCTTCTGCCCTCAGCGACGTGCATTCAGGGCTCCTCCAGTCTGGTGGCTCATCACTTTTCAGCATTGAGTGATACTCCACCGTTTGCATGGAGCACAGCTGGCCTATCCATCGCCTGCTGAAGGACACCTGGCTTATGTTCAGGTTTCGCAGTAATGACGAGAGCTGCTGTGAATACTCACGGGCAGTGTCCGTGTGGGCATGTGGTGTCCGTTCCGCAGGGTGGACACTGAGGGGCGTGGCTGCTGGATCGGGTGGTGGGCGTCCCTCTACTCTGTAAGGAGGCCGCCCCCGCCTCTTCCCCGGCACGGCTGCCGCTCCGGCTGCTCCGTGTCATCAGCAGTGTTTGGTGATGCCCATGTTGTAGATTCTCGCCTTTCTGATAGGCGTGTAGACGTGCCTCATGGCTGTTTGAACTTTCACTTCCCTAACTTGTGCCGCGAGCGTCTCGTCACACACTCACGTGCCGTGTGCGCGTCTTCTTGGTGAAGCCGGCTCAGATCTCCCGCCCAGTTTTAAGTCGGGTTTGCTGTCTTCCTGTCGCTCTTTAGGAATTCTGTGCGGGTGCAAACTCTTCATCATTATTACTATTCCTTCCCGGCGGGGCGGGGCCGCTCTCGGTGCGAAGCACGGGCTCCAGGGCACAGGGCTTGGTGGCTGCGGTGCGCGGGCTCAGCTGCTCCGCGGCGTGGGGGATCTCCCAGGCCGGGGCTGGCCCCGCGTCCCCCGCGCTGGCGCTGGGTTCTTTACCACTGAGCCAGCAGGGAAGCCCCCGCATGCAGGTTTCTCATCAGACAGTTCTGCTCTCTGAGCATCTTCTCCAGCCTGTGACTTGTCTTTTCACACCTTTAGTCTGTTTTTTACAGAGCACGTGTTTTTAATTTTAATAAAGCCCAATGTATCAATATTTTCGTTCATACATCAGGTTTTTGCTGTTGTATTTAAACGTCATCGCCAACAAAAATAGACACATAGAGAAACAGAACAGAATAGAGAGCCCAGGAGTGACTCAGCAATGGGCAATTAATCTTCGACAACAGAGGCAAGAATATACAATAGAGAAAAGACAGTCTCTTCAGCAAGCAGTGTTGGGAAAGCTGGACGGCCATATTAACATCAATGAAGTTAGAACACACCCTCTCTCCACACCTAAAAATAAACTCAAACTGGCTTAAAGATCTAAATATAAGACGTAACATCACAAAACTGCTAGAAGAGAATACAGGTAAAACATTTGTGGACATAAAACCAGAGTACTATTCCCTTAGACCAGTCTCCCAAGGCAAAAGAAACGAAAGCAGGGACTTCCCCGGGGGCCCAGCAGCCCAGACCCTGCCGTTCCACTGGAGGAGGCGCGGGTCCCACCCCTGGTCCAGAACTAAGATCTCTCATGCCACAACGTGGCCAAACGAGAAAGACAGAAAGAAAAGTCTACAGACAGCAAGCGCCGAGAGCTCGTGGCGAAAAGGGAGCCTCCTACACGGCTGATGCGCCTGCAAACCGCTGCGGTCACTTTGGAGAACAGTCCGAACCAGAGCTGCCCTGGGACCCAGCAAGTCCCCTTCTGGGCTCACGTCCGGAGAAAAGCCTAGCTGGAAAGGACACGCCCACCCCAGTGTTCACAGCAGCCTCATTCACGATCGCCAAAACGCGGAAGCAACCTCAACATCCACAGTCACTGCAGGGGAGAGGGTGAAGATGCGGTGTATATGCATACGTGTTCCTCAGCCACAAAAAAGACTGAAACGATGCCATCTGCAGCAACGCAGAGGACCTAGAGGTCACCATGCTGAGTGAGTAAATCAGGACGAGAAAGACAAACGGATGATGTTGCTTATGTGTGGAATCTAAAAAACAATACAAATGAATTTATTTACAAAACAGAAGCAGACACACAGACATGGCAAACGAACAGGGTCACCAGAGGCGGAGGAGGCAGGGGAGGGGCAGCCTCGGCTTGAGATTAACGCACACACACACTATGTGAAGGCAGGAGAAGAGCGGGCACTGGCTGCGGAGCACAGGGAACTATGCTCAGTCCCTTACAGTAACACAGTGGAAACAGGCTGGAGCTGCACACCTGAAACCACCACCATATTATAAATCAACAGAGCTTCATCATCACCAAGCCAGAGCCATCCAGACGTTCCTGTTCTATTCTAGAAGTTTTTACTGTTGCATTTCACAGTTACGTGGTTTTAAGTGGTGATCGACTTTGCTCACTTTGTGAAAGGCATAGAGCCTATGCCGAGATTCGTTTCTTTTTTTGCACGTGGATATCCAGCTGTTCCAGCTGCATTTGTTGAGAAAACCGTTTCCACCATTAAATTGCCTTCACTCCCTGTCAAAGGCCAGCTGACTCTGCTTGCCTGGGGCTATTTGGGCTCTTGTTGTGGCCCAGTGGTCTACCTGTCTAACGTTGCTAATGCCATACTGTCACGATTACTGGAGCTTTGCAGTGAGTCTTGAAGGCAGGCAGCGCTGAGAGCGGGAACAGCTCCCTGGACACGCCGGGGACGCTCAGAGTGCAGCCCACAACCTTCAGTGCAAGCCGGGTCATCCGGCTCCGAAGGACTTTCTCCAGCCTGTGACTTGTCTTTTCACACCTTTAGTCTGTTTTTTACAGAGCACGTGTTTTTAATTTTAATAAAGCCCAATGTATCAATATTTTCGTTCATACATCAGGTTTTTGCTGTTGTATTTAAACGTCATCGCCAACAAAAATAGACACATAGAGAAACAGAACAGAATAGAGAGCCCAGGAGTGACTCAGCAATGGGCAATTAATCTTCGACAACAGAGGCAAGAATATACAATAGAGAAAAGACAGTCTCTTCAGCAAGCAGTGTTGGGAAAGCTGGACGGCCATATTAACATCAATGAAGTTAGAACACACCCTCTCTCCACACCTAAAAATAAACTCAAACTGGCTTAAAGATCTAAATATAAGACGTAACATCACAAAACCGCTAGAAGAGAATACAGGTAAAACATTTGTGGACATAAAACCAGAGTACTATTCCCTTAGACCAGTCTCCCAAGGCAAAAGAAACGAAAGCAGGGACTTCCCCGGGGGCCCAGCAGCCCAGACCCTGCCGTTCCACTGGAGGAGGCGCGGGTCCCACCCCTGGTCCAGAACTAAGATCTCTCATGCCACAACGTGGCCAAACGAGAAAGACAGAAAGAAAAGTCTACAGACAGCAAGCGCCGAGAGCTCGTGGCGAAAAGGGAGCCTCCTACACGGCTGATGCGCCTGCAAACCGCTGCGGTCACTTTGGAGAACAGTCCGAACCAGAGCTGCCCTGGGACCCAGCAAGTCCCCTTCTGGGCTCACGTCCGGAGAAAAGCCTAGCTGGAAAGGACACGCCCACCCCAGTGTTCACAGCAGCCTCATTCACGATCGCCAAAACGCGGAAGCAACCTCAACGTCCACAGTCACTGCAGGGGAGAGGGTGAAGATGCGGTGTATATGCATACGTGTTCCTCAGCCACAAAAAAGACTGAAACGATGCCATCTGCAGCAACGCAGAGGACCTAGAGGTCACCATGCTGAGTGAGTAAATCAGGACGAGAAAGACAAACGGATGATGTTGCTTATGTGTGGAATCTAAAAAACAATACAAATGAATTTATTTACAAAACAGAAGCAGACACACAGACATGGCAAACGAACACGGTCACCAGAGGCGGAGGAGGCAGGGGAGGGGCAGCCTCGGCTTGAGATTAACGCACACACACACTATGTGAAGGCAGGAGAAGAGCGGGCACTGGCTGCGGAGCACAGGGAACTATGCTCAGTCCCTTACAGTAACACAGTGGAAACAGGCTGGAGCTGCACACCTGAAACCACCACCATATTATAAATCAACAGAGCTTCATCATCACCAAGCCAGAGCCATCCAGACGTTCCTGTTCTATTCTAGAAGTTTTTACTGTTGCATTTCACAGTTACGTGGTTTTAAGTGGTGATCGACTTTGCTCACTTTGTGAAAGGCATAGAGCCTATGCCGAGATTCGTTTCTTTTTTTGCACGTGGATATCCAGCTGTTCCAGCTGCATTTGTTGAGAAAACCGTTTCCACCATTAAATTGCCTTCACTCCCTGTCAAAGGCCAGCTGACTCTGCTTGCCTGGGGCTATTTGGGCTCTTGTTGTGGCCCAGTGGTCTACCTGTCTAACGTTGCTAATGCCATACTGTCACGATTACTGGAGCTTTGCAGTGAGTCTTGAAGGCAGGCAGCGCTGAGAGCGGGAACAGCTCCCTGGACACGCCGGGGACGCTCAGAGTGCAGCCCACAACCTTCAGTGCAAGCCGGGTCATCCGGCTCCGAAGGACCGTTTCATTTTTACAGTGTGTATTAATCTGGCTGTGCTGGGCTTCCCAGGCGGCGCCACTGGTAAAGAGCCCGTCGGTCAATGCAGAAGACACGTGAGATGCGGTTTTGACCCCTGGGTCGGCAAGACCCCTGGGAGAAGGGAAAGGCAGCCCACTCCAGCATTCCTGCCTGGAGAATCCCATGGGCAGGGGAGCCTGGCGGGCTGCAGTCCACGGGCCACGAAGAGCCGGACACGGCAGCTTCGGCACAGCATGCGTGGGTCTTCGGTGTGGCATGTGGACTTGGGATCTAGCTCCCTGACCAGGGGTTGGACCCAGGCCCCCTGCACTGTGAGCTCAGAGTCTCAGACACTGGATCACCACGGGGGTCTCCACAAGCCCTCTCTGTTTACAGGTGAGGCTGGAGCCTGTGTGGTAAGCCCACACCACCTGCTGTTAGAAGAACTTTAAAGACAGTAACAAAATCTGAACACCCTTATCTGCACCGTGAAGGGTGTGGCAGGGGAGAACTGAAAAGTAATTTTTAATTAAAAATATTAACCGAGCAATTAGGGTAGGAATTGTGATTTCTTGCCCAAGGAGAGAAAGTGAAAGGGAGGAGAAAATACAGAAGAGTTTCCTGAGGGTGCTCTGCTGCTAAGCCGGCCTCAGGACCTCTGTTGCAAGGATACCTTCTTGCCGGGCATTCCGTTAGACTTGATCGTACTGTCAATAATCAAATTGTCAGGAAAAGATTAAAATTGCTTAATCAAGTAAGGACAAAGGCTAGGAGATGAACTGTCCATCTGTCAATAGGAATAGAAGCAAGGATTAGAAATTAGTGGGTGGCTTAAACTGATATTTTTAGAATCCCACTTGAAAGGGATAAGGATTCTAAAAACAGGAAAATGGTAAACGCTTTGTAAGTCAGTAAAGGCTCACAGCCAGTCTCATGTCCTTTGTAAAGAAACTGTTACGAATGACTTGGGAGGATTTAGCTGTGAAATTGCTTGAGAAGCGGAATTTGATCTGAGACAGGCAGCCTAGATTTATGGGAGGAAACACGCCCATAGTTGTGATGGAGATTTTAAAAGATATTGTATTCACGGCAGACGATATTGTATTCACGGCAGACGAGGTTGCTTTGTGCAGCCCGCCCGTGTGAAGAATCTGGTAATGCTCTGTTTAAAGATTTATTCTGAAGGTAAGAAGTGGGAAAAGACATGAGAAGCAACGCTGTGTCTCCAGAACCCAGCATCTTCATGCGGACGCTCAGGCCTGCCTCCCTGGCGGCAAAGCGAGACGGCTCACCCACTGTCCCGCTCGCGGCGCTCGAGCCTCGTCTGGGGCAGGGCCTCGCTCGCGGATTAGTTATGTGCACAGGCCGACAGATGACCCCGTGTCACCAACACCTGTTCAGGCAGGAAGTCTAAGCAGTGAGGAGTGACTCCCACGTGGTGCTAAAGCCAGCCTCCTTCCCCTCCCTGTTTTACTTTTCATTTCTCCATCGCTGGCTATGCTGGGTCTCCGTTGCTGGCGCGGGCTCTCTCGAGTTGCGGCGAGCAGGGCCCACTCGTCAGTTGCAACGCTCGGGTTCTCATCGCGGTGGCATTTCTTGTCACGGAGTACCGGCTCTCAGGTGCACGGGCTTCAGTACCTGTGGGTCCCGGGCCCCGAGGCACGGGCTCAGGAGCTGTGGCGCACGGGCTTAGCTGCTCCGCGGCATGGGGGACCTTCCCGGATCAGAGGTCGAGCGCGTGTCTCCTGCACCGGCAGGCGGACTCTTTGCCACTGAGCCGCCAGGGGGGCCCCTCCCCTTCCTTTTCACCGGAAAGAGAATGCGCTTCCTTCCCTGAAGGGAGCCAGCATCAGAGTCCCTGGCGAGGCCTTTCCCTGAGGACGAGATGGCTGGTGAATGCCCCCTGGGCAGACAGAGGCGCTGATGGGCAATGGGAAGCATGATCAAAGGTGCAAAAAGAAAAAGAAAAAACGGACCAATTGGACTTCACAAAAATTAACATTTTGTGCACCAAAAGACAGTATCAGCAAACTAATAAGGCAACTCAGAGAATGGGAGAAAATGTTTGCAAACCATGCATCTGATAAAGGATTAATATCTGGTATATAGAGAGAACTAAACCTCAACAACAAAAAAACAAACTACCTGATTTTAAAATGGGCAGAGGACCTGAATAGACATTTCTCCAAAGAGAATAGATGAGTGGGCCGAAAGTGCGTGAAAGGACGCTCGGATCACCGATCGTTACGGTGGGCCGCCACCGCAGGCCTATCAGAATGGGCACTACTTACAGAGGAAAAAGAAGGGGACTGCCCTCAGGGCCCAGGGGCCAGGACTCAGGGCCTTCACTGCTGGCTCCTGGGTTTGAGCCTTGGTCGGGAATTAAGATCCTGCAAGCTGCAGATTAAAAAAAAAGATCCCGTATACTGCGACAAAGATCAAGATCCCGAGGGCCGCCTCTGCGACCTTGTGCGTGCTTCGTGCTAAGTCGCTTCACTCGCGTCCATTTTTCTTAAACTG
>SJYT01063074.1:91241-107416 GCA_006410635.1 Cephalophus harveyi
CATCTTGGCCTGTAGAATAAGAATCTCTGGGGTTGTGACTGTGTTTTAAGAATCCCAGGGTGAGAACCATCGTGCTGACCGGGAACCCCGCTCACATCTGTTGTGCCCGCCCCTGCCCGCCCAGCACGTGTGAACACACTAGGCTGGGAGTGGTGAGTGAGTGGCCGAATACAGTAAAGGCCTTTATAAAGCTCTTCTTTAAATTGGCATGAAATGCACGTAACGAAATCAACATTTTAAGGAGAGCAATTCGGGGCATTTAGCACACTCACGATGGTACGCACCCATCACTTTTACCTGGCGGCTCCAAAACACTTCTGTCACCCCAAAAGGAGACCCCACTGTTCCAGGCACTCCCCATTGCACCCCCCCATCCCACTCTGCAGCCCCTGGCACCCCGTCATCGTCCTTCTGCCTCTGGGATTCGCCTGTTCTGGACGTTTCTCAGAGATGGAATCACACACCGAGTGTCCCTCCGCCGGCCTTCTCTCACCGAGCGCCGTGTTTCTGAGGTTTGCAGGCCCCGCAGCTGCATCAGCGCTTCGCCCCTTTCCGTGGCAGAGCTGTGTTCCGCTGCGCGGATGGGCCTCATGAGTCTACTGGTCCGTCGGTGGCCGGGACCGCTTTGCACGTAGACTCTTCTTCACAGTCAGCTGATGGGGGACTTGCCACCCGCTCTGCACTCTGCACAGTGGACTTGGGGGCGCCCCAAGGGGCCCCTCCCCGAGACACTGTGCCTTCGAGACCCGGTAGGGCTGCCTCACCGCCCATACAGGGTCCCCCATTCCGGCCCTCTGCAGCCCCGGCCGGGTCGTGAGGCCGCGCCCTTCGTGGCTGTCCTCTCACCCCTGTGGGGGCATGATGGGTGGGGGCCCCGGGCCGTCCGATCGCAGACTTGCAGAGAGCAGGTGCAGGCCCGCGCAGACGTGGAGTCTCCTTGTAGTTGCAGAAGTTGTGGCCGAGGTCGTGAGGAGCCCTCGGAGCACGACCTTCATCTCCAGCTGCGTCCTGCCACCCGCCTCCCTCCTGCCACCCGCCGGCGTGGGGCCCTATGCTGAGGGGACCCCGCGAGGGCAGTGTCACCAGCCTGGAACCCCCACAGCCCTGCGGGCGGGGGGGCCTTGACTCTGCCCGCTGTCCTCAGCCGCATGCAGCTGGCCAGCTGGGCAGGAGGCCCCAGAGCCAGCACCAAGCCGGGCAGATCCACAGGGGCCCCGGGCGCGGGCGAGGGGCAGAGGCAGTCCAGGCGTCAGTGCTGGGGTCACCCGTGGGTGAGCCAGTCGGGTGGGGCAGGAACAAGACGGAGGGACCAGATGCTTGGGGAACCCCGAGTGCTCAGGGAGACGCGGTGTTCCTGCGGCCTCGGCCCCTTCGGCCTGCTGCCGCGCCGCTGGACCGTGGGGGGCCGTCAGGGAGACGCGGTGTCCCGCGGCCTCGGCCCCTTCGGCCTGCTGCGGCGCCGCTGGACCGTGGGGGGCCGTCAGGGAGACGCGGTGTCCCGCGGCCTCGGCCCCTTCGGCCTGCTGCGGCGCCGCTGGACCGTGGGGGGCCGTCAGGGAGACGCGGTGTCCCGCGGCCTCGGCCCCTTCGGCCTGCTGCGGCGCCGCTGGACCGTGGGGGGCCGTCAGGGAGACGCGGTGTCCCGCGGCCTCGGCCCCTTCGGCCTGCTGCGGCGCCGCTGGACCGTGGGGGGCCGTCAGGGAGACGCGGTGTCCCGCGGCCTCGGCCCCTTCGGCCTGCTGCGGCGCCGCTGGACCGTGGGGGGCCGTCAGGGAGACGCGGTGTCCCGCGGCCTCGGCCCCTTCGGCCTGCTGCGGCGCCGCTGGACCGTGGGGGGCCGTCAGGGAGACGCGGTGTCCCGCGGCCTCGGCCCCTTCGGCCTGCTGCGGCGCCGCTGGACCGTGGGGGGCCGTCAGGGAGACGCGGTGTCCCGCGGCCTCGGCCCCTTCGGCCTGCTGCGGCGCCGCTGGACCGTGGGGGGCCGTCAGTGAGCCGGCGCCCCTGCTGCTTCTGGTTCGCCTCCTCGGAGACCCTCCTTTTTCCCGACACTCTTATGTTTCCATCCGTAGTTTCTTTCTTTAGAATCACCTTCCCCAAATTAAGTCACCCAAATTCCTGAGTAAGCTGAAAAGCCATTTTTCTTGCAAATCTTATAGGAAGGTAATTTAATATGAGGCATAAACTGATAAAGACCACAGATCACAGCAGCAGCTCAGAACAATCACGCCAGCACAGGGGCCGAGCAGCCCTTCAGGGCAAGGGGAGCGGAGCAGGGGCGAGGCGCAAGTTGCATTCTGAGCATAAATAACTGTAGAGAGAAACAGTAAAGATGACTTCTATGACTTTAATGTATCCGGGGAGACATTATTTAATTGCAGTAAAATAAGAGGTGGTAAGTCTAGCCAAGGTTTTGCAGGATCAGGATTACGTGAGTTTCCTGAGAGGACGGGAGGGTGAGATTGTTTTATAGGATATTTAAGATTCTGGAAGTGAAAGTGAAAGTGAGTCGCTTCAGCCACATCCGACTCTCTGCAGCCCCGTGGACCGCAGCCCGCCAGGCTCCTCCGTCCCTGGGCTTCTCCAGGCAAGAATGCTGGAGTGGGCTGCCATCTCCTCCTCCAGGGGGTCTTCCTGACCCAGGGGCTGAACCCGGATCTCCTGCATTGCAGGTGGATTCTTCAGTATCTGAGCCTCCAGAGAGATACAGAAAATCTCTCTTCGAGTGCCAGCGACTTCAGCTGGGCATATATCCTGGCTCTGAGAGGTGGTCAGTAGTCTTCAAAACTGCTTTCAAAAATCTCATCAAACACAGAATTTAGCAAGAAAAGCAGCACGGACTGTGCCACAGCAACTTCGCTGAGTCTCCAGAGAATCAATCTGAGAGCGAGCCGGGCCCCCCAGGCTCCACGCCGCACGGGCCCATTCACAGAGCATTCCTGAAGTGGGAATCACGGAGATGGGGAACAGGTGAGCGGCTGCCAGGCAGTAGGGATGGCGGGAGGGAGGGGGGCGTCGTGTAAGAGGGGCCCCCGTGGGGCTGACTGCAGTGGTGATACGGGGGCCTGCACATGGGGGTCTACACCTGCACACGCCAGGAACACGTGAGGGGACACACCCGGGGAAGCGGTGTCCCCGTCCACGGCGCATCGAGGCCAAAAACCTCCTCAGTCCACCCTCGTGGGCACCTGCGTGGCTCGGCTGTCCCAGGTAAGGCGGGGGTGGGACGCGCCCCAGGCTCGGCTCCCAGGGCACGCGGCGGGGTTCCCTGGGACACCGCTGCCCCTCTTGTGGCCAGAGGCCACAGGCGCTCTTCACGGCGGGGGGTGCGCGAGGGCAACATTCCGGAGCTCTGAATCCGGTTTTTAAAACTGTCTGCCTGCGCTGGGCCTTCGCTGCGGCCCGCGGGACCGGAGGCTCCACGCAGGGCTCCCGCGGCCACGAGCGCACGGACTCCCGCGGCCGCCACGGCTGCGGCGGTCGGCTTAGTCGCTCCGTGGCACCTGGGATCAGTTCCCCCAACAGGGATCAAACCCATATCTCCCGCACTGCAAAGCTCATTCTGAACCACGGGACCACCGGGGAAGTCCTTGCATATTCTGCTGATCTCCCCGTTTCCCAGTTCACATCACGGTATGGATACTGCTCCGTGACCGAGCTAGGAAGAATGTATGTGATTCATGGCGTCATGCATGCGGCTGCGCCCAGCCACCCCCGCCGCTCAGCCGTCTGGGTTTCTGCCCCTCGATTTCAGAACCAAGCACTCCTGGGGGCACCTCCAGAGTGAGTCCTGCTCAGAGACTTCCTTTTCTGAGAAGTACAGGGTTGGGAAGAAAAATTGCCCAAAGCACCTGCTTGCTTCCCAAGCACAGGACTGAACTCGCCGTGAGTAAGCTGGGCCCCTCCTCCCGCCGGGCTCGGTTTATGCGGTGAAGCCGGTGCACCTGCTCTGGAAGCTGCTTCTTCACCGTCTCAGCACGCGCCTCACCCAACGCCTGCGAGTCTGCCCAAGACTCAGTGCTGCTTCCAACCGTCCGGAGAGGCCGTGGGCCTCGCGGTGGGCCACACCAGCCACACCCTCCCTCCTGGACCCCAAGGACGTGGATGAAGCACGTCATGGCTGAGGGGGGACTATTTTTACCCCACGAATATGCTACTTTGGGTAAAAATGTGGGAGAAGAGGCCTTCCGTTCCGTCTGGGAAGGCACAGGATAAATCTTACTTTACAGAAGGGTTAGGGTTAGAGCAAGACCCCCATGTCTTCCCCTTCTGTGCGAGTTTTCGCCAGAGCTGTTCTGGTCCTGGGGGGCCAGGACTGGCCTTCTGAGCCCTCGCCCGTCCACGGGAGGGGCAGCCTGCTGGCTGTTCTCTGTGAGCCAGGAGGAACGCCAAACATCCTGCTTCCAAACCAGAGGCGAGAAGAGAAGTCAGCGGGTAGAGCGCGCACAACGGGAGTTTTCCCGCATGGCTGCACCCCATCCTGCTGCCCGTGGGGGTGAGACCCTGAGACGTCAACCCTGCCGGTCTCTGCCGTGTTCCACGTCTCTGCCTGCACGTCAGCTTGAGCACACGGACTTGTGAACTTTATTTCTGTCCAGCTAAAACGTGGTTTAAGTACAGAAAACTATATGCATATAAGATAGGAGTCTTCTCTGCCTGTAAAACCGTTCTGGGTACCAGAGGGAATAACACATACTGGTAGTTCTAGGTGTTCAACAAAATCATCAGGACTCCCATAGGCTCTGATATTCAGCAGAGACAGTGGCTGCCCGCCCTGCCTGCCCGATCTGAGCAGCTTTCCTGCAGTGATGCAGGGGGTGAGCCTTCTGGAAAGGACGGATTCTTCCATGACCATTAGAAGTGCATCTCCCGTGAGGTCAACCTTAGTTCCAGACAAAGTTGGGAAGGTTGCCTCCAGTGGTCCCGCTCCTTGGGCATCAGTAACTGAACAGCCAGCTGCTAGAATTCTCGATCTTCCCCCGGAAAGCTGCCCCTTCCCATTCCTAATCGTCTCAGTCAACGGCAGCCCATTCCCCCACCTGCTCTGGCCACAGCCCTGGAGACACCGATGCCTCGGTTTTTCCCACCACCCTCGCATTCCATCCATCAGCATGTCCTACTGACAATACCCCCGACCCGCTGGCCACTCTCCATCCGTCACCGTGGTGACACCCTAGCCCAGGCCACCATCCTCTCTCCCAGGCCGTCTAACCGGACATCCTGCTGTACTTAGTAAAGGAGAGCATGCCACTTGCCTGTTCAAAACTTTCCAGCGATTTTACATCAGTCCAGGTCTAAGCAGACTCAGCTTCAGGTGTGCATAACCAGGGGATCTAAGGTAGGGAGTTGGCTGCACAGAGGTGAGGCAACGGGAGGCAACGCAGCTGCCACCACCGGGATCCAACGCCGCTTCCACCCCGGAGGGACGAGGCCGGGGCGGGGGCCGCGCCAGAGCAAGCTCCCTGCTGCGGCCGCATCGGCCTGGGGGCGCGGAGCAGTGCCCGGCGCGCTGGCGCTCGGTCAGTGCTGGTCTACGGGACGGACGGATGAGGGCGGGAATCGGCCTTCCCACTGGGCCCCTTTCAGACTTGCGCATCCGTCCGGAGGCGCCGGCGGCAGCGCTGGCCTCTCCCTGCGCAGTGGCCGCCCCCGCCGGGACCCCCGCCGGGGCACACGCAGCCCCCACGTCAGAGCCTGGCCTCCCGTGTCAGACATGCGCGGACGCGAGTCCTGCCTCGGCCCCTGCCTACACGGCTTCCGCATCCCCGGCAGCAGGGGCCCCTAACACGGACAGCCGCCTGGTAGGGTGGGTGAGGGTCCCCAGCGGGCCCAGCCTCAGGGCCGCGCAGCAGCGGGGGTGGGGGTCCTCTGGGGAGGCGCCCCAGCCCGCGATGCTCGGGACAGCGCCCCAGCGCGGGCCGGCGTGTTTCCGAGCCTGGCCATGGGGTGGCGCTGCTCGCCAGCCGTTGGCCTGGGCGGCTCCAATCCGCCTGGACGCAGGCCCTCCTCCTCCAAGGGCAGCTCTGCCCAGGGCCGTCAGCACAGACTTTCACACTCACAGTGCACGCTGTCGTGGGCCGACCACAGAAGGGGGACTTCTTCCAGGCGCTGGACAGGAGGTCCCTTGGCAGTCTTTGCTGATGTGGGTTTTGGAAACTCGGGGAAGGGTGAGACGAGGACTTCCTGGACCAGGTTCCAGACAGCTCCCTGCGGAGGACGGCGGCTGGCACACGGGCCTGCCACCTGGACGGCCAGCTCCCCACACCTCTTGCCAGCCCTGCAGACACAGGGTCGGAGCACCCTGACTCTGGAGCTTAGGGGTTCAGCCTGGGTACCCAGTCTTTATGTTTACAGTCTAGGAAGAAACCTGATCGTGGAACTGTTGACACATGTGTAGTAACTATCCCTTCTATTAAACATTCACTCACTGCCTCTCCCGAGCTCACCCGCCTCCACGAGCCCCAGCAGTGTGACTGGTGGGCACTGGGGTAGAGAGCCGGCCTGAGGAGGCCGGTCCAGAACCCCACCTGAGCGTCAGTGCAGAGGCAGCCCTGAAGCTGGCCCTCCAACAGCTCAGTGGACCCAGAGGTCCCGTCCCCAGAGGGAACGGTCTTCCTGCCCACCACCCCACCCTGCCCACTGCAGGCTGTCCCTCGTGTTTGTCTCCAAACTGTGGCCCACCTTGCTCTGAGGCTGCCCCTCCTGGGCCGCTGTGTGTGTCTTGGGCCCAGTTGCTCTGCATCGTGGGGTGCCCTTAGCTCTCTGACCAGGGACTGACCTGCAGTGCGCTCCCTGCACTGGAAGGAGGGTTCCTAACCACTGGACCGCCAGGGAAGTCCTGGGACCCCTCTCCTAAAATGCGAAGCTTCAAGTGATCAGAAGCATGGTTCCAATCCTCAGCCAACAGGAGGCTGTCCAGTGAACTCTCAGAGAAGCTGCTCTCCGACCCCTGGTGAGAAACACAGGGAAGCCTTCGCATCTTGCAAAGAGCAGACACTTAAACGGCTAAAATGCCTACACACTGAGACTCCTTTCGCGATGTGGCAGCACTATGCGGCAAACAGCTTGCTTCGTCTGACAAGTCAGATCTGCAGCCAGTTCGGAAGGACCTAGAAACCCCGAACTTTCTTATACAAACCTCAGCAGCAAAGGCTGCCCGCTGGCCTCAGCTGGACACCCGGCTGCCCGCGGGCAGGGGGCTTCGGCAGCTCCGGGTTCCTCGGTCTGGGGCAGGCTTCCTGAGGGTGGGAAATGCTCGCTGGCAAAACGGCCTGCAAGCCCGGCTCCAGCAGGAATGGGTGGTAAGATGAGCCCAGAAATCCTTGGGATGTGGAGGATTACGGTCCCCATAAGTATTTATGGAGCAACAGCAGCTTCCTAGGCGGTGCACAGGACATCCGCCACCGAGGCCGAAACACAGTCTGGACATTTCCATGCGTCGACTCGAATCACGTGCTGCTTTTTTACAAAGTGAAAGCGCGGCTTTAAAGCGGAGTTCTGGTCACGGGGCTTCCTCCCTTCTAAAATCCTCAAACTGCCTGCCTCTGAGGTCTCAGCAGCAGCTCCTGCCCCGGATTCTGCTCCCTTTCTGTCCCCCACCCTGCCCTGGGGAGGGTGAGGGCCGCCGCCGGCCCCTCCTCGGCCTGCAGCCCCGGGCGGGCGGGCAGGCGTCTGGCTGGCGGTTTGTCCCTGTGAGGAGCCGGCCCGCCTCCTGTTGTTTGGGGTTGTCGCCACAGCGCTCCGGTACAGATGGCACGTGGAAGCAATTAGAGCGGAGCTGCGGAGCGGCCAGGCCCCCGCCCGGAGCGGCGCCCACGCTCTCCGGAGTCTGTGTTGTTACTTTTCAAGGCTGGATTTCAACATCAGGCGACAGAAAACAGAAGCGCTTCTGTGCGGAGATGAAGCGCATCTGCAGCTGCTACGGCAGGGGCTGCGTTTGCCACCTCCCGCCTGGAAACTGCCGCGGGCTGTGGGCGGGCCGTACTGCCACGCATGGTTCCGGTACAGATGGCACGTGGAAGCAATTAGAGCGGAGCTGCGGAGCGGCCAGGCCCCCGCCCGGAGCGGCGCCCACGCTCTCCGGAGTCTGTGTTGTTACTTTTCAAGGCTGGATTTCAACATCAGGCGACAGAAAACAGAAGCGCTTCTGTGCGGAGATGAAGCGCATCTGCAGCTGCTACGGCAGGGGCTGCGTTTGCCACCTCCCGCCTGGAAACTGCCGCGGGCTGTGGGCGGGCCGTACTGCCACGCATGGAAGGTCGTGAGGGGTGTGCTTTGTCCTGTCCGCCCACGAGTCCCTGGACGAGACGCCACGTGGCTCGCGGACTCCACAGGCCCCCGCGGCAGCTGACAGGCCGCGGCCGCCAGGACGCGCGCAGGCGAGCCTGCCAGGCGGGCTCTGGGCCCAAAAGCTAGCAAGTTCCGGTCTCCTTTGCCCCCAGATGCGTGTGCGTGATCAGTCACGTCCGAATCTTTGTGACCCCATGGACTACAACCTGCCAGGCTTCTCTGTCCATGGGATTCTCCAGGCAAGAACACTGGAGTGGGCAGCTATTCTCTCCTTCAAAGGATCTTCCCGACCCAGGGATTGAACCCGAGTCTCCTGCATTGGCAGGCGGGTTCCTTACCACTGAGCCAGCAGGGCAGTCCCCCCAAATCACGCAAAACAGAACAGGGATCCCCAGTTTTCTTTCTCTCAGCCCTGATGAGAAAAGAACCAAACCTCCTAAGTGTGAGTTTGTGGAGCGAGGCGGGGGACGGTTTACATAGTCACTTGTCAAACGGCCTCCGCTTACTGACGGTCGACTTGATAAGCTCCGGCATGTGGTTAATTAATATGTGAGCATTTAAACTGGACACGTTCGTGCAGGAAGGAGCCAGAGTTTACCCAACCTACAGCGGCAGCGACTCACCCTCTCTGAGTGTGAAGGCATACTCTTCACCGTCACGGGGGTGGAGGGGCCGTGAGCTTGAGCATGTGAGTTACGGCAGCAAAGACCAGATGCACGGAAAACGCTGCCAAGTTCAGACCTTAGCGACGCGTATCAACGCTTTATGACGGTGCAGGATGGACTTCAATAGCGATTTAGGCTGAGTGAACGACCACGCGCCCACTTCAGTATTCAGGGCTAGGCAAGTTACTTGCTCTGAACTTCCGAATAACACTTCACTTCACTTCCAAACTGAAGTAAGTGGCATCAGGCCGGCCAGAGGCCGAGGGGTGGTCAGTCGTCTCACCCAAAGCAGGGGCTCGGCTGCTCCTGCTTCTCACCCCAGCCTTCGTGGCCAGGACGGCTGGACAAACGGTCCGGGGACCACAGGCATGTTTCACTCCCAACTTGGCAGCCATTGGGTCACGTGTGTGTGTGTGTGTGTGTGTGTGTGTGTGTGTGTGTGTGAGAGAGAGAGAGAGAGACATCCTGGCTGGGCAAGTCGGCAGCCACTGGGTCGTGTGTGTGTGTGCGTGCGTGCGTGCGTGTGTGACATCCTGGCTGGGCAAGTCAGAGGACCACGAGTCTCCTTCTAACTCTGCTGAGAAAAAAAGACAGAAGCTGCGTGCAGGCAGGGAGCAAGGTGTTTCTCTGGGCGCTGTGATGAGCTCGGGTTTATTTCTACAGGCTCACAGGTAGCCGGGCTGTCGTGAATTCCGAGGCGGCGTCGGGCTCAGCGGGGCTGGGTGGGAGCCCCAGGTTCCCTCCCTCCGGCCTGTGCTCCCTGGGAGAGAGGGTCTGCAGCGTCAAGTAGAGGACAGCGTGGGGGCAGAGGCGCTCAGCCGTGCACTCTGCTTTCAGGAGAGCAGGTAGTCTCTGGGACGAAAGACACCAAGGCGGGAAAGAGTTGGGTGGGATGAAGTGGGAGACTGGGATTCTGCTATACACACCACTGACAGAATCTGTCTCCGATGCAGGAGACGCAGGAGATAAGGATCTGATGCCTGGGTCGGGAAGATCCCCATGGAGGAGGGCTTAACAACCCCCTCCAGTATTCTTGCCAGGAAAATCCCATGGACAGAGGATCCTGGCGGGCTACAGTCCGCAGGGTCGCAAGGAGCTGGAAACGACTGAAGCAGCGGAACACGGTACATGCAAACCAGCAGCCGATGAGGCTGCTGCAGGGCGCAGGGAGCTCCGCCAGCGCTCCGAAACCCCTGCGTGGGGAACGGTCAAGGAAGAGTGGGTTCACGTATGTGCACAACTGACCCACTTTGCTGTACACCTGAACTAACACAACGTTCAACTTTACTCCAATAAAAATAAAAAACATGTGCCCAGAGATTTCACTGTCACTTCAGTACCTGGAAGAGAATTTGGGCATTTGGGTATTCATAGCATTAGTGGACCTAGCATTCAAGGGTTGCACATAAAAAAAAACCCGAGCCCTTGAACAGGGACGTTTTCCGCGTCTTTCTCCAGCGAGCACCAAGCTCCGCTGCGGGCCCCCTGCGGCAGCCCCTCCCGAGTGACCTGCACTGCGGCGACCACGCTCTCAGCTCGCCTGTCCCGCCAGCAACTCTAAGTGTCTTACGTTCCCTAAACCAATGTTTTTAGCTTAAACTGAGATATCACTACTACAGGGGCCACAGAGGATGAGGCAGTTCGATAGAATCACCGACTCCATGGGCATGAGTCTGAGCAAACTCGGGGGACAGTGAAGGACAGGGAAGCCTGGCATGCCGCAGTCCACAGGGCCGCAGGGTCGGACACGACAGCGACTGAGCGACAAGTCACGACTATAAAGTTATACTTCAGGCTTTGAGGCGCTCTCCATTTCCGACACACTTGCATCAATCAGAATCTTCATCCTCCTGTTGACCGAGCCAGGACCCAAAATCGCGTGCCCTGCGATGAGGCGTCTGCGCTACCTGCGGCCGTCACCCAGAACGTGCTTCCTCTTGGGTCTGAGCCCCTGACGAGCCCTTTCATCACTTTATGTTGTGCGCTCGATGCCGTTTATCGAGGTTCACTCCTGTTTGCCTTTTTAAAGAAACCCCACTGCGGCATCTTGCATGTCGTCCTTCCTCCTGGATTTTCCTTACTTCCTCGGCAGCTCTTTCAGCCAGGCTGCATGTGAACCTGTCTCTTTGCCACTACTTCCCCTCCGGTGGCTCAGGAGGCGCGCGCAGTCCTGCACTGAGGGCCACGTTCCCCCAGCGTTTGGAAGATGTTGTTCCGTTGGACCTTGGACTCCACCGTGCAGTTGAGATGCCTGCATTTACACCGCGCATCTGCAGGAAACCTGGTTTCCCCTGCTCACCCCTCGTAGGGCCGACCCTCTGCCTTTGGTAGCCGTGATTTCGCAGCAGAGATTGGGATACAGACTTCTTTTTAAGTATCCTGCTTGGGGCTTAAGTCTTGTGAACCCACTAAGGTATTTCCTTCATCGCTTCTGTGAAATCCGTAGGCACTCCCTCTGTTGACGTCCCACCCTCTCCTGGGAGGCCTGTCGGGTGGTGGGGGTCACCTAGGTGGCCTCATTCTTTCATCTTTTTCATGCAATCCTCTCACCAGCCTCCTGGTCCCTCTGCCCTCCTCCCACCGGCCCGGGTTCCATTTGGGCTCCATGCGCAGAAATCACTGGAACTTCATTTTTACTCCCAGGTCCCTCTGTTTCCTTATTGCTCTCAGAACACCTCACTCATCACAGAGGTGCAGTAAACACTTGGTGATCTGATTGAGTTTTCAGACACATCAGGAACAAATACCCAGAATTCTGAAAGGAAAAAAAAAGTTTCCCCTGGGAACTTCATAAAACAAACAGAGTCACGTTTACAGACTCTCTCTTAGACGTCCTGTGTTCTCCTGGCGGGAGCCCCACCTCGTTCAGGCCTGGCCTCATTTATTCTCGTCCCACACACACGAGCTTACTTTGATACGTGCACTAATGCTCCCACACTCTGACAGGTGAGTCGTCACCCCTGCTCCCTGGTGGTCACCAGCGTCCATCACCTCCTGCGAGAAGGTGGGCCTCGCTGCCCACGGGCTCGGGTCTGTTCTCTGCAATCAGTTCTCCAGCAGGTGAGCCTCTCAGGACGGTTCCCTCCAGAGAGAAAAAGCTTCACATGCAGAGTGTGGACTCCCTTCCTAAACCGCACGCTCCCCTCCAGCAGGCGGCAGGCTGTCCTCGGGCTTTGCAGGTGTGCGGGGTGGGACCCTGGCTTTCAGCTTCCGCACCGGCCAGTAGGCCCCCCTGCGCGGCCTTGTCTGCGGCCAGAGGGGGGCTTCTGTCCAGCTGTGGGAGCGCGCCCAGAGCGGGGAGAAGCTGCCCTGCACAGCACTCCCAGGAAGCCCCCCTTCACTGGGTGTGGATTTCCCTGAGTCTGGACACCTCTCACGTCCAGATGGTCTAATTAAGCGACACGCTGGCTTTCAAAGCACTGGGAGCTTCAGCTCTGAGCCTCCAGCCCTTCGTCCCAGTCGGAACAGAGGGCGGCCAGTGGAGGGCAGGTCAAGGCCTTGAGAACCAGGCCTCAGGGTCTAGACAGAAGTCCATTCGTCCCTGGGCTTCCTCCTCCGAAGGAAATGGCCCCAGAATGTTCCTGGGATAACGCTGAGGGTGGGGAGGTCGGGAGAGGGGAGTGGGAACCCTTGCTGGCTGGCCGGATGCCAGAGTGAAGCCCAAACACCTGGGCACCAGATGTGCCTTGGGCTTGAGGCCCACTGTTGACCGGCGGCTGCACTTTCCACCCAGAGCCGAGCTGCTGGGCCGGGACACTGAGGACAGGCGCCCGAAGGCAGCACCTTCCTGCCATCCCCCTTCTCTCCCACCTCCAGGCTGCGGCTCCCGGCTCGCCTGCTGACCGTGGCGGGCTTCAGCCTGGACGCCCGACACCAGCGCTCGGGGCTCGCTTCGCTGAGTCACCTCCGGCCTCTGCGGCATTTCCCTGGAGGGAGGCGCGCTGCCGAGTCTATTCGGACGGCGGTCCCGCCACGGCCACGCAGAGGTGCGGCGAGAAGCCCCCGGCGGGCCGCGCTGCCCTGGCCCCGGCCCGTTTCTGGAGTCAGGAGCGCGTGGCGGCGTCTGCTGCGCGGAGTCCCCGGGCCAGGCCGACGCAGAGGGTGAAGGCCGCCGCGGACCTGCAGGCTCGCGGAGCGGCTGGCTCCGCGCGAGCGGGGCAGGTTCTGCCTTCCCTGCCGGCGGGGTCCGTGCCTGGCTGTCCCCCTCTTGGGGTAACAGGTTTGAAGGAAAGGCGGGCTGAGTTCGGGCCTGCTCCTCCGCCTTCGCTAGCGCTGGGCACGTCCCCGAATCTCTGTGAGGATGACAGCCGGCAACCCAGGCTTTCCAGGACGCAGAGCGCTGGGGAAGCAGGCTCCGGCACACTCCCTCGCCTGTCCTCGCCTCTGGGGCTCCCGGGGCCTGTCCCCTTGCAGGGCTTTTCTCTCTGCTTGACGTGTTGGAAGATTTTAACATACTTCAGTTTAAAATGAGCAAGTTTAGGGTGGAAAATGGATGTGGCTGACAGTAATACCCATGCTCTGCCGGAAAACAGCGCAGGGGCCTGGCGCCCCCCCAGGACACGCGTGTCAGGAGAATGGAGGCACATGCGGCCCACAGGAATCCCCCAACCCCTCCCCAAAGGAGCTCCGCAGGCGAGCAGCCCGCCAGGGCAGGCGGCTACCGTTCCCATCATCATCCCCGCCCCCGCACATCACGTCCACGGACCGACCTGGGACGGCGAGGAGGAAATTCACTACGTAAAAGCCAGAGAGCAGAAAACACAGAGATCACCTGACCCAGCAGCTCCACTCCCGGCCCTGCGCCCAAAGAACTGAAAACGCGGCCCCGAACACACACCCCCCCACACCTTCACAGCAGCCGTGCACAAGACTAAGGTGGAAAGAAATGTCCGCAACAGGTGACCAGCGGGCGAGCTGTACACACGCTGGGTGGGCCTCGGCCGGAAGGAGCGCAGCGCCGCCACATCCACAGCCACGACCCCAAAAACACGGCGCTCCGTGAAAGAAGCCAAAACACAAGGCCCCGCGGTGAGCGACTCCGCGACGTGAGGCACCCAGAGCAGGCAAATCCAGAGACAGCAAGACCAGAGGCCGCCAGGCGCTGGGAGAAGCCGAACCGAGAGGGACCGCCAGCGGGCCCAGGGTTCCTTGGCGACGGGGAAGGAGGCTGGGCAGAGGTGGCGGTGGCAGGATATTGTGATGGTATTAACCATGTTCGCTGTAAGATGGTGAATTTCATATTATGTAAATTTCGCCTTGAGAAAGCCACGGCAGGGCCTTCCCTGGTGGCCAGCGGTTAAGACTCCCAACTTCCAACACAGGGTGCCCGAGTTTGATCCCTGGTCGGGGAACTAAGACCCCACATGCCAAGTACCAAGGCCAAAAAGAGAAAAAGCCAAGGAACCGCTTCACAGAATCACGCATCCTCCCCAGAGACAGAACAATCCCCCGCTGCGTGAAGGAGCAGACCCGTGTGCCTCTCTCGAGAATCACCTCGGACAGAACAAAGCAGAACTTCGCCTGCACCCCCCCCCCAGGTGAAGACAATCCACCCGGCAAGCTACCTGGACAGTAAACTTCTTCCCGGTCTTAACCAGCGACAGCTCTCTCTCCGAACTGCTCTTTTTCTGATTTGGCTTGTTTCACATTTGAAGTAACTTGGGATCAGCTCTAATATTTTTTGCTTTAGAAAAGTAGTAAAAATTAATTAATCTACAACTGTACTGACAGCAAAAGTTAATAGAAATTTTAATAAAAATACCACCTCAATAAGCTTCCCTATTGTTCTAATAAATGAAATAGTAGTTTAGAACTGTAGATAAAAAAATTAATAAAACAGCGGAGACTCGGGACCACGAAGCTCAAATAACGGGACGCAGCCTCTGCTCAGCCCCTCCAGCCGGAGTGCTGAGGGGCGCCCTCCACGTGCAGCTCTCGTTCCCTGCTGCGTATTGGAAATGCTCCCCAACGTTTAACAGACGTGCCTTGTTTGGTAGCTTATTTTGAATTATTCAGAGACGTTTACCCAATACCAAAGAGGCTTGGCGGCAACTTTAGCAGCCGGGCGTCCAGACTGTGGTGATATATTCACAGAGAAGGTGGGCAGGGAGAGTTCTTTAGGAAAACCCAGACACTCAGCCACGAGCATCGAGAAAGCTGGGCTCTAAACGCCTGGGAGGCCAAGTCTCCGGGTGGTTTCCTAGGCGGAAGGAAAGGGTGTTTGTCTGACCGCTTTTGCTTTCCAGCACTGTGACCGGAACTTAAGGGAGGGGGAAACCGCTGACCCCAGGGAAACAAAAACAGGTCTCGTTTTCCGGGACAGGGGCCTCTGGGCGCAAAATCAAACGGGAATGCTTCCCGCGGGGAGCGTGTTTTAAAGGGTGAGGGAACAGTGGAAATGGAAGTTGTAGGGAAGAGGAAAACCTTTGTTAGTTGGTGTTAATGGAGACAGCTTTTCCTTGCTAAACGCCAGCACCAGAACCTATGTGAATTTAAATGTTTAAACAGAGGGGTGTTCGCTGTGCTGAGCACACAGAGAGAAGGAGGCAGTGTGACCTCAAGGCCCACGAAGGTGCAGAGGGCAGGAACCGAGGCCTCCCCAGGGAGCGTGCACACCTGCAGGGCTGCCTCCAGCCGCCAGCGCCCAGCGCCCAGCGCCCTGTGCCCCCAGGAAGCTGAGTGGTGCTGTCCTCTGTGGCAGAGGCATTGGTGAAATGGGATCCCTGGGCCCCTCTGGGGCCACCTTGGCTCCCTCCCCGAGAGGGGGCCAGAGAACCAGAGGGGCTCCTTTAGAAAGAAGCACATTCGGAGGAACAGAGAAAGCCATAAAAAGCCTCCGCGGGCTTCCGTACCTGCAAAAGCTCTGAGACCCCAAGCCTGGGGGCCAGCCATCCTGCAGAAAACCTGAGAAATCTTTTTAAAATCATGGAAAATTTCAACTAAAAGTGGACAAACTTAACAGCATGAATCCCCATGTACGCACCACAAGTGCATTTCTCTCTCCTCTCTGCCCTTTTTTCTCTATCGCAGCGGGAATATACACAGCACAGAAGTTACCATTTTAGTATTTTCCAGGGTGCAGTCCAGGAGCAGTAAGTATATTCATGCAGTTATGCAGCCACCCCTACCATCATCTCCAGAGCTTTCTCATCTTCCCAAACTGAGACTGTCCCCACTGAACACTGAGCCCCCCTCCCCCCGCCCCTGGCCCCCCGCCCCACCTCC
>SJYT01063074.1:148531-170482 GCA_006410635.1 Cephalophus harveyi
CTGGCACTCGGCATGCTCACTCTGTGCCCCCTATCTGCCCCAGTTTCTCACTGGCATTCGGCCTGCCCTTGACAGCCAGTCAATGGCTCACCATTGTCTGTGTCCCAGCTAGAACGTCTGGGCAGGGCCTTTGCCTGGGTGTCCTGGGACCCAGCGCTAGGGATGCTGTGCGGTGGCTGGTCGCCTGGGGGCAGGGGGCATGGCGGGCTCGCTCTCCCTCCCCTCCTGCTCAGCAGAGGCCTGTGGGACGTCCGACACGGCAACCCACCCCCCTGCCCCACCTGCCCTGGGACAGCGAGAGAGGCCCTTCCTCCTGGCTGTAGGCCACACCACGACCCTGGCGAGCTGAGCCCTGCCTGCCTGCGGCCACGTTTCCAGACGGTCAAGGACAAGGGAACAGCTGACGGCTGGGCGGCCCGCCAGCTGGGGACCAGGACCGCGGGCAGGTGCTTTGACGGGCCCTGGATCTGCCAGCCCCGTGCCCTCCTTGGGAGGTCAGCAGACCCAGCCGTCAACCCCAGGGGGCACTGCTCTGTCCTGTCCAAGCCGGCCAGGCCCTCCCTGGGGGACGCCCTCCAGGCCCGGGAGTCCGGCCGCTCCGCCACCGGCTGGAGCACCAGGAACATGCCCAATTCCCAGCAGGGAGAGCCGAGGCCCAGAGTGGCTGGCTTCCTTGCTCAAGGGCCCCCAGCCGGTCGGTGGCCAGCAGCTGATGTGGGTGGGGTGGCCCCCTCCCTAGTGGCCATGGGGGTGTGAGCTGGCCCCTCTGGGCCTTGGGAACCCCTTCTGCAGAACCGGAAGCCACAGCTCCAACCTGAGCCCCTGGCACTGCATCAGCCCCCAGCCTCCAGAGATCCCAGAGTCCAGGGCGCTGATTCATGCAGACAGGCCTCCCACCCCTCCACCCCCCGGGCCGGAGGTCAGGGACCAGGCCACGACCCCCATCCCAGGGGGCGAGTGGTGCGCCCGCTGTGCCACCAGCCAGCCCAGCACCCTCCCAGCTCCCGGCTGGATCCTGGTTTCTCTTTTCCGAGTGGAACTGGCGAGGGGCGGGGGCATCATTGGCCCTCGGGTAGCAGATTAAAGATGGATATTTTGTTTGTTACAATCAAGACCTCTGATTTCAGTTTTATAAATTTTTAAAATATTAATTATATTTTGGAAAGAGCGCCGAGGTGAATGCCTTAGCCGCTGCTCCCTGCTTAGATGGCAGCTCTGCTGTTTGGCCCAGATTAGCTGCTGAGGAGGAGGTTGGGGCATTTTAATCCACCTTGTTAAGTTATTAAATTTTCTTTATTTACATACGGATCCCACTTTCATTAGCATTGTAACAGGTACTCATTAACAATTTATCATCCGGGAGGCGGAGGGAGACAACAGCAAGACCCGCACCCCGCTCTGGCGGCCCAGAGCCTTCCGGAAGCTCGAGGTCTGCTTGCCCTGGACAGTCTGAACTCCCAGAGGAGCAGTCTGCGATGGGGGTTGGGTCTGTGCCCAGAGGCAGGGGCTTGACCCCTGGCCGTGACCTCCCGGGCCCCTGAGGGTGGAAGAAGCTGGGCCCAGAACCAGTCACGGCTCCCGGCTCCCGCCCAGCAATGACTTCACCTCTAGAAACCTCCTTGGCCTCCCCTCTGGGGTCTAAGCTGTGGGAGAGCCATTCACAGGATCACCTGGGGGGGGGGTGTGACCGCCGTTGTGGCCAGGGCAGCTGGGAGGGGCCTGGAGAGGGGCTGGCCCCTGCCCCTGGCCCCCGGGGAGCTGGGGGTGCAGGCCCTCTGCAAACGGAGGAGGTGGTGGTCCTCTTGCCCTTCCCAGACCCCCTTAGGGGGGTCCAGGGAGGCAGGGCACGGGAGCCCGGGGGTGGTGTGGGGCCCGAGGGGGCTTGGCCCGTAGCTGCCTGGCTGTGGGTCCGGCTGTCCTGAGCGCCCCCTCGGGACACCCTGGAGGACCCGCCGTCAGCAGGCTGGCTTGGGGCCATCAGATTCCGACCGGCACAACTGACAATGCGCCGTAAGGCGGGACCCAGTCTCTCTCAGGGTGCTTGACGCGGGGGCACCGTGTGTGCCCCCTCCCGCTGCCCCATGCTCCGCAGGTGCCCGGTGCTGGGTGGGGGCGTCTGGAGGGAGGTGGCCGCGTGCACAGCTCAGGCCAGTCCTGCCGGAGGCCAGGCCAGGCGTGGGTGAGCTTCAGTGGGAGGCCCCAGCATCAGGGGCCAACACAAGAGGCGGTGGGTGCTGTGGGGGCCTCTGGGGGAGCCCACCCCCTGGGCTCCAGGCTGGGCTTCTTACCTGCCTCTCCCCTTCTGCTCTGCTTCCGCTCTGCCCCAGGGGCTGGCGCGAGGGGGCAGGAGCCGGTGTGGCCGGCTCACCCTGGTCCACCTCCTCCCCACAGAGGGTCTGGTGAGGATTACCCCTCGTTCTGAGCAGTGACATGGCTGTGCCCACACCGGGCGAGAGGTGGTGGCGCCTCCCGCTGTGCCGGGAGCCCCGCCAGGTGTGATGCGGGATGCCCACTCACCCCCGCCGATTTCCCCGAGTCTGCCCTCGCCCGGGGCGGGTGCTTCTGCAGGCCGGCAGCCCGGCCTCTCCAGCCCCCTAGATAATCGCCCTCATAATCGCCTTCCTTCACACTGCTCCTTTAAAACATATTTCCAGGGTGTTTTTCATGGATAGGGCTTTTAATATTCATCTCAGCGCTGACAATTTTTCCTGCCTTGTTATGGGAGCCGGTGTCGGTTTTTCTTTGTATCTTTGGACAGTCAGTTTATTCGGAGCCACTTAAAGGCTCAAAAGTGATTCTCTTTTATAATTTGAGAAGTTTCATGGGCTGAACATCAAAGTGATTGCGCGGCCTGTTTCCCTGCTTCCTGTGCTCTGTCCCCCGCCCGCCCGCGCCGGGCGGCCGCTCTGCTGCGTTACGGCAGCGCTCTCAGAGCCCCCAGCCCGGCCGAAGCCCAGCTTTGTCCCGGGCTGGGGGCATGTTCGGTGTAGAGTCCCAGACGTGGCGAGGACAGGGGCGCGGCCCTCAGCTCAGAGCCTCAAGCTGAGCCAGCCGCTCGCCGCCCCGTCTCCAGTCCTGCAGGGCCTCGGTTTTCTCATCTTTAAAATGGGTGTCTTGGTTCAGAGCCTGGGCCATCGGTCACCTGCCGCAGGGATCGGGCCAGTCTGAGGAGAGGGCACGCGGCAGCGCTGAGTGAGCAGCTGATGGTCTGGGCTCAGGGCAGCAGGTACCAGACGGGCCCAGGTCCCGGCTCTGCGGGCTTCACCCCCGCGGGCGGCACTTGTTTTGGTGACAGAGAAGCACAGGGGCTGGGGGGCTGGCGGGGAGTGGGGTCCTAGAGAGCAGCTCTGAAGTGGGAAGCTGCCCTCGGGGGCCCTCACCTCCCTTGGCAGCTCAGCTGGTAAAGAATCTGCCTGCAATCCAGGAGACCCGGGTGTGATCCCTGGGTCAGGGAGATCCCCTGGAGAAGGGCATGGCACCCACTCCAGTATCCTTGCCTGGGAAACCCAGGGACAGAGGAGCCTGGCGCCTGCAGTCCAGGGGTCGCAGAGTCGGACCCGACTGAGCGACTGACGTGTTCACTTAGCGCTTTGCCTCCTTCTAGGGGCTGCCCGAGGTCACCCGGCAGCTGAGTGTCAGGGCTGGGGCAGGACGCTCCATCCCGGTCCTCTGGGGCTGGCAGCAGGTAGCCGACAGCCCGCCTGCCCTGACCCCCTCGCCTCTGCTGGACGGGGCTGCAGCGAGGCTGCTGCCAAGCCAAGGCTCACTGTTGCCAGAGGTCTGGGCTTTCAAGAGAAGCCGGAGTCTAGGTTCGCTTGCGAGATCTCCCGATTTCCAAATGTTGGCAACTATTTCAAAAATTAAAAAAAAACCCAAACCACATAAACCCAATATCTGTTGCCCAGATTCCACCTGTAGGCTGTTTGCAAGCTCTGGTCTCGGCGAAGAGCTTGTTTCCGCTCTTCCGTGAGCGAGCGTCCGTGGGCGTCGTTAGGCACAGATCTGTCTGACGAGCACTGCCCGCTGCTGTCACTGGTCGCGTCAGCCGGCCTCGCCGTGACGATGCTGGTTTCCACCAGGGGGGCTCTGGGCAGGGAGGCGCTGCGACCGTCCTGCCTGGGTCCCTCCCCGCTGTCGTCTGCCTGCTGCAGCCCTGCATTCCCGGGGACCATGCCTGCCGGCCCCCGCTCCTCCACAGACTGCCACCGGCACTGGAGTGGTTTTATAACGCTTGCACTTTCAACTGCAGCAAGATAGATGGGCACAATTACCCGGTTCCCAGACCAGGGACCTGTGGCCTGGCATACGTGGAGTCAACCTCAGCAGAAACCCCATGTGCCTCCCCAGACAGCGCGCAGAGCCGCCCACCCAGACTCCACTTTGGGATGTGGTCTCCCGCTCCCCATAGACAGGTGGGGAGCGTCGCACGCGTTGTGGTGTTTTTACTTATAACAGAGAAAGAAATACATGCACACATTCGAGTGCACAGCATATTGCTGTTCCAAAGGGGCCTGGAGGCCTGGGGACAGACCTGCGCTCTGGATGAATTCAGAGCCGGAATGACGCCCAGGCCGGGGCTGGTGGTCCCACAGCCTGGTGGACCGCCACGCTGCAGCCGTATGTGGCCAGCAGGGCTGGGCCCCGTCTAGAGGCGACTTTGGCAGGTCTGGTCCTCAGTACGGCTGACCTCAGTTTCCCGACCTGTGCAGTGGGATCACCTGCTTGTTGATCTTTAGGGGTCACCTGCGGGGTGCTGCCCCCGGAGGCGGGAGACCCCTGGGGCAGCTGGTGAGACCTGGGCACCCTGGCTCCCGAGAAGCAGCAAGTGTTGTTTTGGGATGTCAGTGCATTCTCAAGGCCCCAGGTGTGACGCAGTCACCCACGAGGATGCCCCGGGGAGCTCTAGGACTTAACCCTCCGGCCATGGCCGTTACCTGGCTGCTCCCATCCTGTGGATGAGCAGCCGAGGCTTCCTGGGGAGAGGGCTTGTCTGAGGCCCCACGGTGTCAGGGTGTGGCTGGTGTTCCTGCCTCTGGCCTCCTTGAGTCCCAGCATCCCAGGCCCTGAGGCTGGTCAGCCAGCCCGCAGGACCTGTGGGGGCCTCTGAGGTCCAACGGCCGTTCCAGATGTCTTTGCTGGGACTTGAGGGATTGCTGGAGGATTTGGAGGAACTTGCCAGGTACTGGGGCTTCCCAGGCAGCTCAGGAGGTAAGGAACGCGCCTGCAATGCAGGAGACGTGAGAGACGTAGGTTCGATCCCTGGGTCGGGACGATCTCTTGGAGAAGAAAACGACATCGCACTCCAATATTATTATTGGGAAATCTCATGGACAGACTCTCAGAGAGTCGGACACTGAAGCGACTGAGCAGGCACGCGGCACGCATGCCTGGACACTGACCAGGCTGGCAGGCTCTGCCCCCCAGGGGAGGCACCGGCAGGGACACGCCAGGCCCCTGGCCCCAGCCCCCACCCCCGACCCTGCCAACCCAGCAGACGGGGGCAGAGGGGCGTTACGGCCCCCATTTACAGATGAAGAAACAGGCTCAGAAAGGGTAGGGAACACACACACTGCGAGATCTTGGGAGAAACCGTCCCGGCAGAGCGGACTGTGTGTGCATGGGCCCTGGGGCTGGCCCGGGCCTGGGGTGGACGGCGCGGCAGGAGTGGGGTGGGAAGCTGCTAGAGGACTTGGAGCGGGGGTGCCACGTGGCCCGGGGCCCCCGGGCGTTCTGACCAGAGCAAGGAATTGAACGCAGAGCCGAGAGGGGAGACGGGCCCAGGGGCTCCCAGCTGCCGCCTCCCGGGGTGCACGCGATGTGTCCACTCTCCCTGAGGCCCCGGCAAACGGCCGCTTTGTCCCTGTGTGAGGGAGAGCCGAGTGGGGCGTTTTTCGGGACTGGCTCAGGACCGGGGCTCCCGGGGTCCCAGGGGCTGGTCTCTCCCCACGGCTAAGGCTCTGGTGGGGCCGGGCGCCCAGCCCTGTCCCCTCTGGCTTGTTCGCCGTCTCTGGATCCTGGCTCTCAGGCTCTGGGAGGCTCCGGATCACCTGGGTCCTGCGGAGAGACGCTCCCTGGAGCCACCGAAGGGTGCCCCCACGTGCAGCCCCCGAGCTGGATGGGCTCCAGCCGGCCAGGGTCCAGCCCAGGAGGCTGGTGCCCCTTCCCTCCTGCTCCTGCGGGAAGAGGCCCCAGGCAGGGTTTGGGGAGCCTAAACTAGTGGGGTGAGTGGAGAGGGCGGGCCCCGAGCCCAGCGCAGGGCTTCGGGAGGGTTCCCGCCTACCCAGAGGAGGCTGAGGCAGATCTCAGTGGGCTCCTGGGGTGGCCTGAGGCGTCGCTGGAGCAGGCACAGGGGCGTGCGCTGGCTGCCTGGTGACCCTGGAGCTGCACCCCGAGAAGAACGAAGCCCCTGATTCTTGGGAAGAGAGCCAGGGTCCAGCCCAGGAGGCTGGTGCCCCTTCCCTCCTGCTCCTGCGGGAAGAGGCCCCAGGCAGGGTTTGAGGAGCCTAAACTAGTGGGGTGAGTGGAGAGGGCGGGCCCCGAGCCCAGCGCAGGGCTTCGGTAGGGTTCCCGCCTACCCAGAGGAGGCTGAGGCAGATCTCAGTGGGCTCCTGGGGTGGCCTGAGGCGTTGCTGGAGCAGGCACAGGGGCGTGTGCTGGCTGCCTGGTGACCCTGGAGCTGCACCCCGAGAAGAACGAAGCCCCTGATTCTTGGGAAAAGGGTTGGGCGTCAGGGGGCGGCCAGCGGGGCTCCACGGACAAGACCAGAGGGCGGCCAGCATGGGCGCTCCTCCCCGCTGCCTTGCTGCCTCCCCGGGCGCCCCTCCAGGCAGCGAAGAGGGGGTGGGTGCTGGGGCGCCCAAGGGCCAGGAGCACCCGGTTTGGGGGTGACAGGGAGGAGCTGTCACTGCAGAGATGGCTGGCAGGGCAGGGCAGGGCTGCGTGCTGAGGCTGGAGCACGGGGCTGCGTCTTGGGGTCAGGGATGGACCGGGTGGCCTGGCGAGGCCGGGACCCCGGTGGCAGGTCCCGGGGAAGGCGGCCTGGCCGCAGGGCCCTCAGGAAGCTCCTGCCTGGTTTGCGGGGGGGAAACCAAGGCTGAGAGGGCAGCTGTGGCCGGCCTGGGCCCTTCCCGCCTCTCTCTCGCCGGCACCGGGCTCTGAGCCACTGCCTGCAGAAGACTCTGACGCCCGCGGGCCCCTCTCCAGCCGCGTCAGCCCGCACTGGCTGCCCGCAGAGGCCGCGGGGGACGTGGCAGGCCGCCTTGATTGTGTCGATGGGAGATGATTTTCAAGGTGAAATTTCTACTTCAGTTGAGTCACTTTCGTTCAAGGCAGCGCACAAAATGCCACCCCGCCCTGCTCCGCGCCCTGGCTGCTCCCCGTTGCATTTAAATTTACTTCACTTTCCCTCCCTGACACCTGTTTAAATCAATATCTTCCTCTCCAGGTCGCGGGGAGAATGTGCCCAGCTCTCCACACAGCGCTTCTCAAATCCACTAAAATCAACACAATAATTGAAATATTTTCAAGCTGATTACACCGCAGCCCGAGGCGAGCCTGGTTGCTAAGGGTGAGCTCCGCGGTTGCTAGGGGGAGTAAATCATCTTGCATTATTTGATTTTTGTTATAGATATGAAACCGCTACTCCCGCGATTAAATGTCTCTCAGCCTAACACCTATGGGACCTGGGGAGAGAGAAGAGAAAGGCACCAACCTTGACCCTGTCAAATAAATATCTCTAACTTTTCCTGTCCTCGGGCCTCCCAGCCAAACCTGTCTGTGGGTTTTTTTCCTTCCCTTAACCTGACTTTAAATAACAAAGCTGTGGGGACCTGGAGATGAAGAGCGGGAGGCTGTCTGTTCTGTGAACCGCGCGGACGCGCCATCCTTGCAGCCCATTCCCCTCCGGCCTGCGGCTCGGGCGGGCTCGGGCGGGCTCGGAGGACCAAGCCCCCACGGCGGGGCTTCCTGCAGACAGTGGATGGGGGACGAACGGATGCCCTCCTCTGCCCACCTGCTATCCCCTTCTCTAGAGAACCTGACCCTGGCTTCCCCAGGGGCTCAGCGGTGAAGAACCCGCCTACAGGCAGGAGCACGGGAGGCGTGGGTTCCAACCCTGGGTCGGGAAGATGCCCTGGAGGGCGGCATGGCAACCCACCCCAGTGTTCTTGCGTGGAGAGGCCCATGGACAGAGGAGCCTGGGGGGCTGCAGCCCGTGGGGTCGCGAAGAGCTGGACACGACTGGAGTGACTTGGCGCACACACCTTCCTCCTCACACACTGGCTTTGGCCTGGGGGTCTGGGGGCGAGGCCGAGCTCACCAGGCCCAGGACGCGGGGGCCTCTGCGCAGGCCGCTCGCCCTCTGGCCCCGGGACAGCGCCGAGCTCCCGCTGCTGGAGGCAGGCGTGGGGCGTCCTCACCGGCTCCCGCTCTTCTGACTCGCCTGGGGCACGTGCCCCACACACCCCTCCTGCCCGTCTCTGTCAGGCAGCCTGCCCCAGCCAGCACCCTCGGGAAAGTGGGGGCGTCCCTGTCCAGCCGACAGCAGCAGGGGGGCGGTGGGCCTCTGCCCTGGCCGCCCGCTGTCCCGGGAGCCAGCCTGGGAGAGCTCCCAGGCAGCACACACGCCTGTCGGTGGGATCGGTCGCCGGGACGCTGAGTGCCGGGTGGGCTGGGCGGGGCCTGCCCTCTGCCCGGGGAGCCGGGGGCTCTCCCCTGGTCCTCCGCCTGCCCCAGGGAGGCCAGATCTGGCTCCAAAGCACTGTTGCCCCCGGAGTGCCCCGGTCCCCAGCCTGCAGGGCAGCACCGGGTGTCTCAGTGCTCACTGCCTGGCACCCCAGCCCCTCAGGGCCGCCCAAGCCCTGCTCGCCACCCCTGAGAGCCCGGCCCTTCCGGGCTCAGTCGGGTCACTTATTAGAGGTCCTCGCCGACCCTTGCAGCCGCCCACCCCTCCTGCACCTCCCACCAGCTCAGCAGCCGGGATCCGAGTGCTCCCTTCTGCATGCTTGGTGCCCGACGGGGAGGCTGTCAGCCACCCACGCACAGTTGGTGCGGAGGCTGGGGTCAAGCCAGGCCTCCTGGGTCACCCAGCTGGACAGCAGAGTGGAAGCTGACCCCTGCTGGGGTGCCCAGGACCACGGCACTGACCTGAACCCTCACCCCTCCCGCCAGGCGGGCCTGGCCTCCCTGGATCCCCCGTGCGCCCCCACTGGGTCTCGTGGCGAGAATGGCTCCCAGGCCGGCTCCCAGGTGGGAAAGGCCACGGGGGAGCAGCTGTGAGCGGGGCCGGGGTGGCGCTGGCGAGGCCGTGGGTCTGTGAAGCCGTCCCCTGCGGGTATTCAGGCTGGGCCAGGCCAGCCAGAACTTGGGGCGGACACACGGAGGCCTTGTACGTGGAGCCCCACGATTTACCTTCTCACCTAACCTCTCGAGTCGCCCCCATTTACAGATGAGGAAACAGGTTCAGGAAGGTCCACCCACCTGCCTGAGGGTGAGCAGGGCCGAGGCTGGGGAGGGCCAGGCTCTGTGGCAGTGGGCCCTGGAGCCCTTCCCGGCCCCAGGCCGGGTCAGCATGTCTTCCGATGTCTGAGGCCTTGGAAAGGGCCTGGAGGGACCCCCAGGCAGATGTGGAGGCCCGCCTGGACGGCCAGGCCTGGGGCTGCAGCCCCCCCGACCCCCGCATCAGACCACGCTCAGGTGTGCCTGCCCTCCCATCAGAGCCCACGGTGGTCCCAAGAGGTGTCTCCTGCCTGCCCCCCAGATGAGCATCTGGAGCCAGGGAGGCAGCCTGCCCGGCGGGCAGAGGGGGTGGGCCAGAGTCCGAATCTGAGCACCCCCCCCAGCTCCCCCCTCTTCTCCCCTGCCCCCGGGGCCCCTTGCACCTGGAGGTCGGGAGCGGCTGCCACCCCGGAGCCTGGCCTCTGTCGCCCTCCCCCTTGGGCGGTGGGTGGCAGGGATCTCACGTTCCTCCACCAAGTGCCCTTGGGTGAAGGCCCCATGGCCTCAGCCTCCTCATGAAGGACAGGGGATGCCCCGAGTGGCATGCAGTCAAGGGAGTGGCCAGCCCGCGGCAGGCCTTCGTGACGGGGTGTTGCTCTGACTCCGAGGCAGGGCACAGGTTCTCTGCCCTCGAGGGCCTCTGTCCAAGGCTGTCACCCCCCCTCGTGCTGTGAACTCGTGCTGTGACCTCTGCTTGGGGCGCCCTGTCCCCATCTCTCAGTCCCCGAACTCCTACTCATCCGTCAAGGCCCACCTGATCACCTCCTCCTCTAGAAGGCCTTTCCTTTCCTGAGGCCGGCGGGGCGTGGTTCCATGACGGTGCGCGTGATGGCCTAGGACCTGCGCTGCCCTTAAGAACAGGGGCCTCACCGGACTCAACGTGTGTCCCTCGCCCAGGGCCGGCTTTGGCGAATCTTGGCCAGGAGCATCCATAGGCAGGAGCGCCCTCTGTGGTTCATCTGGCTCAGCCCTGGGCCCAGGGTGGCCTCTCTGTCCCCTGGTCTGGCGGCTCCAGCTTGGGGGCAGTGGCTAGCAGCCCGCATGGCCCTGCGGTGGGCTGGGGGTGGCCTTCTCTGCTGCTGCTGAGGTGGGGGAGCGCCGGGGCTCGACCGGAGGGCACCTGAATTCCAGAAGGAGACCTCAGATGTGGCAGCCGTGGGGAGCCCTGACCTCCACAGACACCCAGGTCCGGGGGGGGTCCTTTCAGGGGTGAGCGTGTCCCAGACCGTCTGAGGCTGGGGCACAGGTGGGGCTGAGGGGAACCCCTGGATGACGAGTCCTACCTGGAGGCCCAGGCCCCTGGTGTTGGGAGGGGGCAGGCGGTGGGGGCGGCGCTCAGCACAGGGGTGAGATGCCAACCGGCCTGGCCTCCAGGAGGAGCGTGGGGCGCTGGCGGTAAGCAGCCAGCGTGTTGTCCCCTGGGAGGGGGCACCAGAGAGAACCCTGCCCCTCCGGCCCAGAGGCCCCAGTGCCTGGCTCTCCCCCGTTCTCGGGTCAGCTGAGAGTCCAGCCCCGTCCCCTCCAGCACCAGTCCGCCCCCACCCCATGGCCACTGTGTGCCTCCCAGAGCCCTCCAGCCACCCTGACTCTGGCCCCGGCGCCCAGGGAGCCCCTGTATTCACCAGGCTGCCCCTCCGGTCCCGCCCGGCCGCCGGGACCCTCCCCGGCCGATCGGTGGAGCCATCTGCCGCCAGAGCGGCGGGTCTCCGGCAGAAGCCGCGGCGACAAGCTGGGGATGTCAGAGCAGTTATCAGCAGAAAGCAACATCTGCCTCCCTGCCGTCGACAGGCAGGCCGGTTAGTCGTCCCCTCCTCCCTTTAGTGAAGACAACAACTCCCTGTATTATATTTTCTCACTCAATTAGCACTATCATCCTGCTGAAATAGAGGCCAATTTACCTATAATGACATCATTGTTAGGGAGGCGCGGGCGGGGCGCCCCGGGTCGTGGAGACAGGTCCGTCTCTCTCCACTAACCCTGCCGGGCCGGCGGCCGGGCGGGAAGGCGCGGGGCGCCCAGGCGGCCTATCGGCGGCCACCCCGTCACCTCCGACCACAGACATTGTTTCCGACAGTTCTCAGGAGCAGTGTGGCGGAAAATTGAGTCCAGATTCATTAGGTTTTTCAGTGTGCCGCTCAAGTCAGTTAAATTGATACATTTCCTAACGAAATTGAAGTGCTTTGTGCTGCCAGCGGAAAGCCGGGTGACCGGCCTCGGCCCGCTGAGCAGCGGAACGAGCTGACGGATCCATTAGGCCGCCGGGGCGCCGGCCCCCTCTCCCTCCGCTCCCGGCCCGCGCTGTAAATCTCCGCCAATTTCGGGCCTAATCATCATTATAAACCCTTCCCCTGCCCGCTCCCTCGCCCGCCCGTCCGCCCCTCACTCACAAAACAGCCCACGACGTGCTAATTGGAAGGGCCGGCGGGGTCGGGGTCCCCGCCATCCGTGGGGGCCTGGGGGGCTGGGGACCCAAGGTGCGCGGGCTCCAGGCCAGAGGCAGGGCAGGCTCGAGCGGCGGCAGGCCTCAGGAGCGGACAGCGGCCCCATTCGACAGGCAGAGCAGCTGAGGGCAGGGGACGCGAGCCTACAGTGTCAGGGCTCGGGGACACTGGACACCTCTGTCTCCAACTCGACTCTTGCTTTTCTCAGTTGAAGTCCACATGGAAAGTCCACAAATGCTCCAAGATTGGAGCGATTGGTTTTCACGAGGCACTTCCTGTGTCCACGGACCTCCCCCAAATGGTGGGCCAGGACACTCCAGTTCCACCTCCCACTCAGGGCACCCCAGTAGGGTAACCCCTGTTCTGATTTTATCACGTTGATTTTGCCAGATTTTGAGCTTCACGCAAGTGGGATTGTAAAACGAATCCATTGTGTGTCTAGGATTTTGGGCCGATTCACCCGGATTCAGCTCTTCTTCACTGCTGAGTAGTATTCCGTGGCGCGGGCTCCACTCTCCGCTGTCATTGCCAGCCTCTCCCCTCCCCCTTCTCCCCTCCCCCTTCTCTCCTCCCCTACCCCGCCCAGAGGGAAAGTGGCCTGGTAATGTCAGGGTCCCTGTGAGGAGGGTGTCCAAGCAAGGCCAGGAGCCGGGCCGCGTTGTCGGGACAGTGGGACCGGGTTTCTCATTTCCGAACCGGGGCAACACAAGGCAGATGGACAGCTGGTCCTCGCGCCACGTGTCGGGTTGGAGTCGGTTCTGCGACACGCAGCCGGATGGAGAATCAACAGGAGTGCCGAGCGCGTGTGAAGTACGCCACACTCCGCCTGTCGCCTCCGGGAGGCCTGGAGCAGCAGCGTCTCAGCGGCTCCGAGCACACGTCCCACCTGGCTCTTGGTTCCTCAACACCAGCCTCTACTTGGCCAAGGCCAGGGCCGGGGCGGCAGTGAGGCTGAACCAGGCATGTCTGTTCAGAAGGTAGGGGACCTGGGAGCCAGCGCTGGTCAAACGGGCTAATTCAACCATCAGATAAGTCACAAGGTTATAACCCATGGAGTGAAATAGAAACCGCACGTCCACAGTGATGCAGATAAACAGATAATCACAACGGGAGGAGGGAGCGGGGGTTTGAAAGGGGCCATTTGTCAACCTTCCCAGCGACCATCGATTCTGGCAAGAGCCAGCGGCGGGTGTAAAAGTGGCAAGTGGTGTTGGGTGAGGCGCGTGATTTTACGTCGTTTCAAGCATCTCCCCAGCAGGTCGTGTTCGTTGAACACGGGGGAGAAGGGGAGACTGGGGTCGTGGCTGGAAACCCAGCTAACCACAGTGAGCCTCACTGAGGCCGGGACAGGCCCCCATGTGCCCTCCTGTAACTCAGAGTCACCAGCGACCCTCCCGCCAGGACGCCCGTCCCAAGTCTCATCACAGGAAACCCCATCCACCCAGATGGAGGGGCCTCCTGGGGAGCAGCGGGCCGGCCGCCTCCGCAGGGCCGAGGTTGTGAGCGTCGAGGAGGGCTCAGGAGACAGGGGTCCGGCGGCCGCTGCGGTGTGGGGCCCTTCATCCTGAGGCCGACGGGCACCACCCGAATCTTCCGGGCAAGGCGCGCGTGCAGCTCTTGCAGTCTCCCTCTAGATTTGACCTTCTCCCCAAATGAAGACGTTAAAGGTAAAAACGCTGCTCAGTTGGAAGGAGGCAGATGCAAGTGGCCACAGAGTGTGCGACTCCATTTACGTGACTCGTCGGGAGGGGCGAATCAGCAGACGGAAGGCAGATCGGGGGTGCCAGGGGCTGGGGCTCCCAGGGGAGGGGCTGGGAGTGATGTCACGGGCTGTGGGCCCCCCTCCGGGTGGTGAAGTTGGGTTTGAGCGGGATGGAGGTGCTGGCTGCTCAACACTGAGTCTTCTGGATGGTGTGGATCGCTTCACTTGAAGGCAGCGAACTTTCTGTGAATCAGAATCAAAAGATGCAGGACTGAGAATCCAGACCTCTCCATGTCACTCTCTGCTAGCTCAAAGGCATCGGGAACCCCAGGCGGACTCGTCCCTCCCACCCTTCCACAGATGTGCGCATCCGTGGGACCCTCACCCTCCAGCCTTGACCGGCCCCGGGTGAGGCTCCGCCAGGGTGTCAGGTGCCTGCTGGCCCGTGGATGTGACCCCCCACCCCGCCTGCTCAGCGTGGCCCCTGGACACCCACCTGCCAGGGCCACCTTGGGGCAGAGCGACCGGGGGCCGCAAGGCCTGGGTGAGGCCCACACCTGAGCCACGCCTGTCCCTCGGGTCAGAGGCTTGGGGCTGGACGCACAGGCCGAGGGGCTGGGGAGGGTCCTGGGCAGCCGGGGGCCCTGTGGGCAGACAACCATGGGCTCCCTTCTGATGAGCTGGGGACCTGGCAAGTCTGGCCATGTGTCTCCCAGGCCCCACGCCAGCCTGGGAGGGGCCTCCCGAGACCCTGGATTCTGTCCCCTGCCCCAGGAGCCTGTCCCAATCTGGGGCACGCACCCCCAAACAGGGAGGAGCTCGGGGTCAGAGTACGGGGTGGGGGCGCCCAAGGGCGGGGCTCTGGACCTGCAGTCCCGGACGCCTCCAGGAGGGTCACAGAGGTGGCGGGATCCCGTGACGAGAGGGCCAGGTGCCTGGCGGGAGTAGGGAGGCCAAGCCCCGGAAGGCTGAGCGGTGGCCCGGAGCCCCGTGGCGTTTGGGCCCGATCGGCTGTAGCGCTGCGGGTCAGGGAGTGACCGGGTCAGCGCTGCCCAGGGTGCCTGGGGCCCCAGGAGGCTTGCTGAGGGTCTGACATGGGGGTCCTGGGTGTGGGTCTGGGACTATTTGTGGGGAGTGATTTTTTTCCGGGCTGGCAGCTCTGGCAGGCCTGACCCCGAGTAGCCATCAGACCATTAGCAGGCCCCCGGCCCGCCCTGCACGGGGCTGCAGCGGCCCAGATGGAAATTTACGGCGTTGAGGAGAGAGCCTCTCGACCGGGGTTCCGGCTGGCCGGGGCAAGAGGGCAATATTTCCCATCGAAGGGAAGTGCAGAAGCTCTTAACCGATCGATGGGTGCCTTTGGCCAATAAACCACGGAGCTCTGTGGAGCCCCCCAACCCCCCGCCACCTCCTCTTTGAGGGTGGGGCTCCCAATGAGGGAGCAGGGGCTGCGGTGGCTGAGATGGGACCCACACCCGCTTTCTCCTCCAGGCCTGGGTCAGGGTCGCCACGGGGGTGGGTCCCAAGAGCGTGCAGTTTGTGCATCAGGCGGCTGAGCGTCCTGACCCGGGACCCTGCCGTCCCGAGCCCGTTTCCTCCTCTGTCTGGTGGACACCAGGGCACCCTGGAGAGCTCCTGAGGGAGAGGGGGACACGGGAGGCTGGCCCGTCTGCACACTGTCAAGCGTGGGGCAGGAGTGCATGCGTACAGCCTACTGGCCTGTCAGCCCAGAAAGAGGCCGCCTCCACCGCTTGCTCGCCGGGGCAGAGTGGTGGGCCGCCTGCCCAGCCGGCCCCAGGGGACACCACGTGGCCAGGACGTGGGGCCAGACTCTGCTCTCCATCTGGTACAGCGTGTCTCTCTGCAGACGCCCCCGCCTCCTGTGGCTTCCGCCCCCACCCCAGCCCGGGAGTGGCCTGCGTGGTGCCCGAGCACCGGTGGACCGAAGCCTGGGGCTCGGCCCACAGCCCTGCCAGCACGCTGGGGGCCGCTCTGCCCCCCACGGGCCCCAGAGGCAGCAGGTGGGGGGCTGCGCACATAGCACCCTGACCCCAGTGGGCAGCATCCCCAGAGTGCCCAGCCCCGCAGGCTGGGTGAGGTCTAGGTGTGGCAGGGCTGAAACGCAGGCCGTGAAGAAGCGGAGGGCAGGGCAGGGCCAGCTCCGTGGGGATGTGGCTGGCCCGTGCAGCCCCTCCCTGGCATCTTGCAGGCCGGAGGCCCTTGTTCAGTGGCACTCCTGAGGTTCGTGAACCATCAGAGCGGCTGTCCTGAATTCTCGGCGCTCCCCACCAAGGCCCCTGGGAGAGAGGCCTCTGTGAGGGCGAAGCCATCTGGCTCCCCGGAGGGGCTGGGGAGGGGTCTTCCCCTGGCTGAAATCAAGCCCCTGCCATCCAGAGGCCAAGCCTCAGCTCTGTTGTTGGGCGGGCACAGGAACTTGCCCAGGGCCGGGGGAGGGCTCGGGGTCACACAGCTCGCTGGAGGCCCCACTTCTTAGCACCCATTCTATCCCCGTTTCGCAGATGAGACAACGGAGGCTCCCAAGCCCCGGCCGTGCCCTGGGCCAGCGAGCACCTCCTGGGCCCGCAGTCCCGCCCGCCAGGCCAGGCTGGTGCCAAGGAGCCTCGGCGCCTGGAAACCGGAGAAGCCAGACAGCTTGTGTGCTCGTTGCCCTGGAGATGCGAGGGGGCCTGCCCGCTGGTCTCAGTGCCAGCCCCTCAGCGGCCCCTTGGCCCCGCCCCCGGCCAGACACGGCTCTGGGCATCAGGCAGGGGGACTGTGGGGCCGGCTTCAGGACTCCATCCTGGACCAGGCTGGTAAGAAGCCATGGGTCCTGCGGGCACGGCCCCAAGGCCTGGGCGTCGACTCCACCTGCAAGGAGGGGCATAAGGAGCCTCCCCGAGCATCCGTGCCCCCTGAGCTGGGCAGGAGCATCCTGTCTGAGCAGAGCCCGTGGGCTCCTATCCAGACCCAAGTCCGGGAAGCGGGCACCCAGGAAACTGCCCATCCGTCGTGTAAGCCAAGCGCACCGGAGGACGTCCTCCCGGCCAAATTAGCCGTGCCCACGCTCCTGAAGACACACAGCCTGCGAATTGGCAGAGAGCAGGGCCAGGCCAGGATACCCGTCAGCTCCTGTCCAATTAGCCCCGATGCCACCCTAATCCTCCCGAATGCTGGGAAGTCAGCTGGGCCCCGCCGGCCCTCTCAGAGGGCTCCTCGATCCCACCGGCTCCTTCCGCCCCGCCAGACGCAAAGATGACTCTCCCTATCAAAATGTGCAATAAGGCAGCGAGGCCCATTTCTTTTTTCTATTTTGAATTCTGTTAACTGACAATTTAACCTAAAATCCTCTGTATTTCCAGCTCGTGCTGCTGTAAATAGAGACTGACAGTCTGTTTTCGCATCCTGGCTCGTGGGGGCGGCAGGGGAGCCCATTGGAAATAAATACTTGCGGGTCCCTGACAGACTCCAGACGGGCCGTCGACGCCGCCTGGCAATCTCTGGGACCTGTCACACTCTGTGATCCGTCTTTTTACAAACACAAACGCCGCTGATTTCTTATCAAATGTAAAACCGGCCCAGCTCTTTCTTAAATGGTTACCACGAGCATGAAATTGACATTGTGAATCACATGTGACACTGGCTTGTCTGCGCTGTAATTGATCGGTGCTTAGGACCGGGGCTGCCCCAGCCCCCGCCGCCCGGCCGCGCCCCCCGCCCGCCTGCCGAGCCGCCCGCCAGCCGCGACGTCAGTGGGAGAAAACCCCCAAGAAGATGCCGGATCCGTGTTCGCCCGGCCTCCCCCCTCCGCGATCCTCCGAGGTGTCAATTCCAATTTCCACGGCTTCATCATTACGCACATCAAACGGCTGTAATTGGCTGCTACAGAAATTCATCCTCCGAAAGGAGAGCGGGGCAGCAGAGGAGGGAGCCTCGCGGAGCGGGAGGCGGCGGCAGTAATGAGATTTGGAAGCTGCGGTGCCACCCCCGAGGTTGGCAGGCAGAGGGGAGGCTGGCGAGCCCGTGCGCTCGCTCGCGCCGGCGAACAAAACGCCGTTTGAAAACAAGCCTGGCAGAGTGTGGGTGTCACACAACAGTCGCAAACACACAGCAGCGTTCCAGGCACAGCCGGCGCCTTTCACTGCCGTCGCCACGGCGACTGCGGCCACGCTCGCGGCCCCGCCCCCACCCGCGCTGAGCACAGCTGGAGGCCCCCTGCCCCGCAGACGGCCCGGGGCAGGTTTCTGTTCTGCAGGCGGGAAACTGAGGCTGAGGGCCGGTGGAGTCAGGGCCCCAGACCTCCGGGCCTCCTCCTTCAGAGGCTTTGCCACCGCTTGGGACCCCTCTGCAGCGCCGTGACCCCCAGCGGCGCCTCTGCCTCGAGCAGACCACCCACCCCACCTCCGAGGCTGCCCACCCTTTGTCCGGCAGGGCCGGCCCACGCCCCGGGCAGCCAGTGAAATCTGAATTGGTTTTTCAGGCCATGGATTTTCTGGGGGCTCCTGGGGAGCGAGCCAGTCTGTGAAGCGAGAGCAGAGGCCCAGCAGGGCCCAACCCCGCCCTCCCAGGCTCTCTCCTACTCAGGACTCCGCGCCCTCTTCTCTGCCTCTCCCAGCCCCAGCTCTGCCTGACCTGGCCCCGGGGAGCAGCATCCCCACGGGGGAGCGGGGCCCACGCTCCCTCTGCTGGGCGCACGCACAGTCCAGCAACTCCCCGGGCGAGGGTATTTATGTCTTTGTTGTTCCATTCGGATTTTGTGACTGATGAAACAATGACGCTAAATTGCACGCGCAGCGATCCTGCCTGGCGGCGGCGGCTTCCCGGACCGTGGCTGCGCTGCCCACCGCCTGTAGCTGGGCCCCTGGCCAGGCCCTCCCAGCTCTCACCGCGGCAGAGGCAGCCCGTTTTCCAGATGGGGAAACTGACACCAGCAACCACACGGGTTTCCTGGGCGAGCCCACGGCAGACGCTCAGGCTGGCATCCCCTCCGTGGGCCCGCACGCCTGCAGAGGTCCACTGTGGGCCACCGTGTCGGGGGCTTCTCAGGCCTCCTGGACGGGAGCGCAGCGTCCTCCCGGCTGCTGGGCTGACATTTCTCATGTGGGTGCTGCCCTGGTTTCACTGCAGTGGAGTGTTTCCCTTTTTGCCCTGGCCCCTGGGAAGCTCAGAGTCAAACCACAGTCTGTTTGCCTGTGTGGCTCCGTGGCACGCACTTCCGAACCCTGACCTCAGCCCTGGCTTCTCTCCACATTCTCTCGATTGGGTGTTATCTCGTCTTCCTGCTTCAGATTCTTTGGGAATGCCAGGGCTGCAGTCCAGGGGAGGGACTGGACCTGCTGCTGCTGGGCCTCCTTAGGGCCCGCTTGCTAAACGCCCACCCCAAGGGCCGTGCGCAGCAGCCATGGGGGGGCGGCCCCAGGGCGGGCTGTGACCGGAGGGGCAGCTTGCGTTGCTGGTGACGGCAGGGGACCCATTCTGCGGTCTGATTCATGGGCGCCTCCCAGGGAGCCGTAGAGAAATGCAGGGTGATCGAGTCCAGGGTCAGCAATCAGGTTTCCCCTGCCGCCCGTGGGGGAGAGCCTCCGGAGGGCCCGGTGCAGAGAGTCCTGCGGTCCTGCCTGGGAAGGCGTGAAGGGGCTGCTGGTCACGCTCCCCGCCGCTGGGCTCACTGGCCGCCCCTCTCAGCCGCCATCCTTCCCTTCCCCCGTTCCAGGAGTGGCCCTCGGGCACTGCCAGTCGGTCCACGCACTGGGGCGGCCAGGCCTGCCGGGTCTCTGTTGCGGCCCTGAAGGCCGGGCAGTGAGGCCGCTGTGAGCAGGACCAGGGGCCCGGGGCGGGGATGGTCTGTGTCCCGAGACACCAGGGGCGGGAGGTCACGCTAGGCAGCGCGGGTGGGACAGAGCTGGGGTCTGGGGGCTCTAGGAGGTCCAGAGGCTGGGGGCATGGCCTGGGGTCATCTGGAATTCCGGTCCCCAAAAGGATGGGCTGGTGGGGGAGGATAAGCTGTGTGGGGGTCCAGGGACGTGAGTGGGCCTCTTAGAGGCTCAGGTGTGAATCCTGGGGACCCCAGGATCCCAGCCTCCCCCTCTGGAGAGCCAGCGGGAGCCCGGACGCCAGCTCCCAGCGTCATCATCCACTGGAAGGAGAAGGCCGCAGGTCAGCCCTGGTCCCGGGGGTGCTCTGCCAGGGTGCCCTGAGTCAGGGCCGCTCACACGGGCGGCCCGCCCCGTCCTCACCTGATCTGGGGCTCCCCAGACACCAAAGTCCCAGGAGGAGATTTTCCTACTCGAGCTGAGAACAGAGGTGATGTAAGCGAGGACCCAGCGAGGAACAGGAGCAAGTGAGCCTCTCCCCATGCGCTCTGCCAGCCCGGGGCAGAGGGGCTCCTGGGGTCTCCACCCCTCCGCAAGGCCCCTGTCCATCCCCAGGGACTCAGAACAGCGGGTGAAGGGCAGGTCTCGGCAGAGGCGTGCTGCCCGGCCTGAGGGTGGCCTGCTCCTGCCTCCTTGGGAGAGGCAGAGGCCAGGGGGGCGGCCCCTGCGCCGGCCACGCAGCGAGAGTGGTCAGGTGAAGGGGGCGCTGGGCCGGGGGCTGCAGGTCTCAGGGCTGGGGGCCCGCGGAGCTGCCCCCTGCACGTGAGGGTCTGAGAGGGCCGGCCTTTGCCTGGCTGCCTCCTCGTCCCTTCCCTACACAGCAGCATGGCGGAGACGGCAGAGCGGGCAGTGGGCTCCACCACAATACCGCTTGCAGACCCGGCTCCCTTCGGAGCCCGTGGGTCCAGCATGCAGCTGGCCTTGGCCTCCCGCTCTGCCCCTGCCCTTCGGCCACCCTCCTCCCAGCGGCTGCCCAGCGAGGCTGCCCCGCGGGGCCTGAGACACCCTGACGCTCTGCCTGGGGCCGGTGGGCCACCTCACAACAAGATCCCGGGGTGGCGGGGTCCTTGGATGGGGCTGGGCCAGGCCTGGCCTTGCCTCACCGTGGAGCCACCTTGGGCCGGGCAAGGCCAGGCTGACGTCTCCGAACGAGTGGGGAAGGGAGGGGAGGAATGCCAAAACTTTAAGGTATATGAACTGTGAAATTAAATCGAAATACTCAAATAAGGAATCGCAGAACAACATAAGCAAAGATGTTTACCAGGGCTTGAAGTTAAATACAGATTTTTTCATAAACCCAAACACAAATGCAATAAAGTTCTGTGGAATGTTAAATATAATTTACAGTGGAAAGAATGTTCCTTATCGTCATAAACCTATGTGCATGGTGTCACTCTCCAGGCGCTGGAAAGCTGAGTTCCGTGGGCCACCCTGCTGGGCCTGGCTGGCCAGGCTCCCCAGGGCGGTGGGCGCTCATTGCAGGCCCAGCCGGTGTTCCTTTCCTGGAGGGGGTGTGGAGCTAGCTGTCGCTGCTAACTTGCCCTGTGCTTGGGCACTGCCGTAAAGCTCAGGTCAAGCAGAGCGCGAGGAAAGAAACCTTTCCAAACAGAAAAGCCGGCGGTGAGGGGCCACCCAGGTGCTGACCGGTTCCTGCTCCCACCTGGTCCTGGTCCTGGGGCCCCTCCCACCAGCGCAGGCCTGGCGCGCTCCCACCCAGAGGTGCAAGTCCCCGGGGCCAGGGGATGGGGTTGAGACATCCACCTTCCTTGGCCTGCCCCCTCCTCCCACTCAGATCCTGGCAGAGGAAGATAGTCACTTACACTCTAGTGAGAACAAGCTCCTTTATCTTACCCCCGCCCCAGGACAGGGCTCCTCTCTTTCTGTGGCATCTTTGCCGACCCGGGAAATCCACCGGCATGGAGCGGCTTGCGGGGGAGAGCTGCCCAGAGTCACCCACCTCTTTCCATGTGGGTTCCGATTGGAACTCTCCTTCCGGGCCTCTGGAGAGAACAGCTGAGCTCCGAGGCCTTGGCTGGGATATTTATCCAGAGCAGCAGCCCCAGTAGGCCAGAATCACAACCTGCACTTCAGGTGTGTGTGAATGTATGTAGGTGTGTGTGCGTGAGGGTGCAGCTGTGTGTAGCTCTCTGTGTGACGTGCCTCTGAGTGGGGCCCAAGTGTGTCCGTGGGTCTGTGTGACTGTAAGGACGCCTGTGTGTTCCTTGGAGTGGCAGGGGTCAGTGTGTGCCCAGGGCAGCCAGGCCCCTCCTCCCTGAACCGCGGGGTAGCCCTCTCCCAGGCAGGCAGCCCTGGTGGGCTGGGCTGGAGGTGGCCCCCAAGCCCTGGGCCCGAGGCTCCGAAGGTAGAATGAGCGACCTGGTTCCCCCACCGTGCCCCTGCCCCACCCCTTCCGCTGACTAGGAGCCTGTGTGTGAGCCGTGGG
>SJYT01063074.1:170531-181775 GCA_006410635.1 Cephalophus harveyi
CGGTCACGGCTGTGTGGCTGATCGATTTCTGGCCTCATCAGCCAGGCCCTTGGGGGTGGGCGGCTGGGCCCAGGATGGGCCACCTGGGTCCCCGGGCCTCAGGAGGTCCCTGGGGCGGCCCCACCAGGGTCCGTGGCAGCCCACGCAGCTGCCCCTCGGGCCTCCCGCCTCCCGCCCACTCTCCGCAGGCTGTGCCCTCTGCCTGCCCACGAACCGCCGGGTCACTCCTACATTTGCAAGAGGCGGCAGCATTTCTCCGGATCTGAGCCCTCCTTAATTTATGTGCTGCTGCTACGGAGAGTATTTTCTTTAAAAACAGGATGGATGTGAGAAAAACAACAATACCCCAAAGCCACACTGGAGGGATGGGTCGGGCTGGCTCGTTAGCGCTGAATAATCGAGCTGCAACCTCACTGACGGGAAACAAAAATAAACAACCCACCCGGGGTGCCCGGGCTGGGGGCTTCCACACGCAGCAACCCCAGTTGGTACCTGGGTCCCGGGTCCCAGACAGCAGGGGTGCGGGCATCTTGGAGGGGACTGCCTTCCTCCACTGCCTTTGCTGGGCGCCCGCCCTGGGAAAGGTCACTTGGAGGTGGTGCCCCTGGCTGGGATGGAGGAGGTCAGGCCTCCCAGCCCCTCCCAGGGACGAGACCCTTTGTGGTAACCGGAACCCCACTCGGTAATTCAAGCTTGCGTCCCCCTGCTCCATCCTCAGTGAAGATGGACAACAGCTGGCCGTCTCTCTTTTTCCAGTAAACCCCATCCGACTGTGCCGCCGGGGAGGGACCCACCAGCTCAGCTGTCATTCTGGAGGAGAAGGGCCAGGTCTGCGGCAGCCCTGGGCTCTCAAAGTCAGACGGGAAGACCCAGGCGGGGACCCCGTGGCCCAGCAGCCCCCCACTCAGCACCGTCTTTGTGTGGGTGGCGGGGGTGCGCCGCGCCGGCGGGAGGGCCAGGGCCGGGGGGCCGGCGGCCGCTCCTCTGTGCAGCCAAGTTCCTGGCGCATTGTGTACTGGGCCGAACTTTAGCTCACAATTTGGGATTAGAGCAAATCCGAGTATTTTTCTGCATGCCTGCCCGCTCCCGGGCGCCCAGAGCCTGCTGGGTAACTGCCTATTATCCACCGGTTCCACTCCAGTGCCCTCCCCAATAAAACTTTTCATATCCTTATAAACGAACTCGATTGCCGTGTTATAAACATTTACACTGCTCTAACAGATCATCTCCGCACATCAGAATTGGCTAAATTCCCTTTTCCAGATGAATATATTGAAGGAGATTAGAGATATGATAGCTTTTCAGATTGCTGAACCCAGAGAAATTAGTTTAGTGAGCATTTACAGAGGCTAAATTGGAACCATTAAATAGTGGATTAAATTGATGGCACTTTCATTGTCTGTCCTTCGGTACCGCTGTAAAATCAATTAGCCGTCACCAGCCCATTCTCCATATAGTGAGATTGTCGTCCTCCCTGGAAGCTGATGCAAAACCTCCCAGTGGAGGCGAAGGGTGTGGACGCACACATACTAGGTGGCGTGGCAGGAAATAGTCAGGGACCCTGGTGGCCCCGGGGGCAGGGCCCCGCCCACCACCTGCCGCCCGCCGCCCAGGCCTCCCTGCCTCCCTAGCCTCTGCCCGGATTGTGCGTTGGGAGGTGGGGGGCTGGGCAGCAGCTCCAGAGGCGATGGGGTCAGGAGAGTGGGTCGCAGGCGTGGTCGGGCCCTAAGCGAGGCGGAAGGCGGCAGGTGTCTGCAGGAGGTCGCAGTCTTGGTGGGCGGCCCGCGTGGAGGACGCGGAGGGTGCTTGGGGGCTGCCTGGAGGCAGCTCTGGGCCGCGTGACTCCTATTCTGCTGAGAGCCTTACTGAGCATCAGCAGCAGACAAGCGGAGGTCCCAGTGAACCCTCGTCGTGGCCCCGGTAGGGGAGCAGGCCCAGTTCTTGTCCCCCAGTTCTCAGAGGATGAAACTGAGGCTCAGGCGGCCCAGTGGAAGCCGGCCCCCTGCAAGCTATCAGCCTGGAGCAGCCGTCCTGGGCTGAGACACTCGGGCCACACCCGGTTCTGGGAGAGCAGGGCCTACCTCACTCACCCAAGTTCAGGACCGAGTGACGCTTGGGGCAGACGAGCAAGTAGGGGAGGAGCCGACGGTCCAAGTGAGCCCTAGGGTGCTTGCTGTGGGGTGGACCACGGCGAGGGCAGCCCCGGGGAGGGCGGGGGGGAGCGCCCCCATGCCCCTGCAGAAGTCAAACGGCCGGGCCTGGGACCCGGGGCTGAGCGCTGCTCTCCACCTTGTGTGGCTAGGGATGCTGAGGCCCGGAGCCCGGAGCCCGGAGCCCGGAGCCCGGTCACACAGCCGAGCGGACGGTCGGCCTGTTTAGCCAACTTGGTTTGTAACCAGACCTGTTTAACTCCACCAGTGCTGAAGGCCCCAAGGGACCTCCCCCAGACTCTCTCTGGACACACATTTTTTTTTGTTTCTGCCCTTCCTAGCTTGCCGGATCTCGGTTCCCCGGGTCCCGACCAGGGACTGCACCCAGGCCCCGGCAGTGGAAGCCCGAATCCGGAGCACTAGGCCGCAGGGAGCGACCCGGCCGCGCATTCTAGATGAAGGGCGGACCGTGCTTTGGAGACGCTGGGCAGGGGCGCTCGGGGTCTGGATACGGGGCTGGGTAGCTGGCGGCCCTGTGCCCAGTGCTGGGCCACCCCAGGGCTGCTGGGTGGCGTCCCAGGAGCCTCAGCCCGACTCTGGAGCTCAGCTCGGAGGTCGGGCTGCTCTGACCCCCGCCCTCTTGGGGGCTCAGTCAGGCCAGGAGCCCTCCACTAGCTCTCGTGGGCCGTTAGGCTCCCCCACATCGTGGCAGCCACGACACCAGGCAGGCCTCTGGGCTGGGTTGCGAGGAGACCACCTACCCATCTCCTCCGGGTCCCACGGGTCCAGCCCATTTGAGCGGTGGGGTGGGGGGACAGGTCAGCTGTGCTGAGGGCCACAGGCAGGTCAGTGGCAGCGTGAGTGGGATGTGATGGCCTGCGGAGCCCAGGGCCACGTGCGGGGAGGAAGGCCTGCCTGGAGCTGTCCAGTAGCAGACTGGCCATCTCCCTGGAGGCTGGAATGTGTAAGAGGCCTCCTGGCTGCGAGAAGGTGGCCCCGGGCCTCTCAGGCAAGAGCCTTTTGGGGAGCATCCTGGAGCACCCCCGACCCACAGAGCACTGTCCCTCCCTGAACTTGGATGGCAGCCCTCCATCCCACAGACGGGAAATGGGAGAGAATGGGCGTGGGCAAGCTCGCATAGCCGGACGGAGGGGAGCTGGGCTCCTTGGATGGACTTGGTGCCCCGGCTAGCTCCCGTGGGGTCCCCGCCCCGGTTCGGTGAGCTAGCCCGGGGTCAGCACGAGCTAGCATGGCCCTCAGGACCCTGTCCCAACGTCAGGGGTTCCACAGCCCTTCCCAGCCCTGACCTGGGCCCCTCGGGGTGCAGGAGGCTGGTGGACAAGCCTGTCTGTGCGGCTCAGGGTCTCATGAAGCCAAGATGTGGACAACGGTGCGGGCAGGCTGAGCCCCCCCAGGCCGGGCTGGGCCTTTGGGTGAGGCCAGGGTGTGTGTGCAGAGGCCACGGGGGACCAGAGGAAGGTGGAAGGGAGCCGACGGGAGGGGCCGCAGACGTCCAGGCCTGGGGAGGGCCCTAGCTGGCTCCTTTGGAGGGTGGTGGACACGCTGCTGGACTGCGGCCGAGCGGCCGTCCTGGGGGGAGTGGACGGCCGGCTGCGGGGGAGGCGGCACGCGGAGCTGGGCCTGGACCTCACAGCTGGGGTGTGAGGTGCCCGCCAGGGGTGAGGTAACTGACGCACAGTGCTGGGCACACACCGGCAGTCTCGGGGGCCCCAGACCCCTGCCCCGGCCCCTGCAGGGGCCCATCACCCGCCCTGTCTTCACTGTCCTGACCCCTGACTTCTGGCCGCCCTGAGAGCCAGCAGCCCCAGGCTGGCTGAGAGGCCCGTGTTCCAGCAGATCAGCGCCCCGCCACCAAAAACAGAAACACACGGCAGGTTTCATCTGAGGCCTCACAGCGGAGCCAGGCGGGCGGGGAGGGGCTGTGGGGGGCGCTCCACAGCAGCTGCTGTGTTGGCCTGGAGGGGGCGGCTGCAGCCCGCTGGGGAGTCCAGGTCAGAGACCCCGCGCGCCCAGCGGCGGCTGTGGGTGGGGGCTGGGCTAGAAGGGGTCCCCGGAGTCCGCCCGGCTCCTCAGCTGCCTCCTGGGTCTCCTCCATCCCTAGAGGCCTCAAGGGTCTTCTCCTCCCACCTTACAGATGAGGACAGGGAGGCTCAGGAGAGGAGGGGCTTGCAGGGTCTCAGATAAGCAGCGAGCGGCCCCTCTGGGGCTGGGACCCCAGCCACCGGCGTGGCGCAGAGAAGCCGAAGGCGGCTGGAACTTCCCTTTTCCAGACGTGGGAGCTGTGGCCCGGAGACACACACCGGCAGTCTCGGGGGCCCCAGACCCCTGCCCCGGCCCCTACAGGGGCCCATCACCCGCCCTGTCTTCACTGTCCTGACCCCGGACTTCTGGCCGCCCTGAGAGCCAGCAGGGGCCTGCTGAAGCTGCAGGGAAGCCGGCCTCCTGTCCCGGCCTGGGGCTCCGCGGCATGAGCAGGCCTTCCCCAGCCCAGCCTGTCCCTGGGCAGGCGGGGGCAGGCGGGGGCCCTCACGGCTGCTGGGTAAGGCCTCTGGCAGCTGAGGGGGGCCCTGTGGGGTCAGGTGCAGGGAGAGGCTGCAGAGGCAGGTGAGAAGGGCTGCCGCGGGAAGTTCTCACCAACAGACCAGGGAGCCGGCCATCCCCACCAGCACGGTGATCTCAGCGTGAGGGGGGCCTGGTGCCTGCGGCCCGCCCGCCCGGAAGGCCCGAGGACCCTCCTCCCGCCCGCTCTGCGCTCCCAGCGCCTGCTGTTCGCATGGCGCACAGGGGGCCACACCGCTTCCCCCAGAGATTCCGGGCTGGGGTTCTGGGGGTCCCCCTGCTCACCCCCGCCAGGGCACACTCCCGGGAATGGCCACTGCCTGCGAGGAGGGCCCGGGCAGGGGCCAGAGCGGCTGTGTGGGCTCAGCTACTGAGTCACGGGTAAGTGCCTCCGCCCCCTGGGCCTCAGTTTACCCCCCATTATACACATCTGAAGATGAGACGGCAAGGTGTGTTATGGTTGTCACGCCTGTCACAGGCGGAGTTTCACGCTCGCCCCCGGGGACCGTGGGGGCCCGCGGGCCCTCTCATCACCCGGGCCGCGGCTCCCCAGTGGGGACAGTGTTCATCTGGCCGTGATGAATGGCTGCAGCTCTGGCTGGAAGGCCTGGGAGAGAGGAGCCGCGGGAGCCAGGCAGAGGCTCCAAGGCGCGGGGGGCCGAGGGGGTCCGGCCGCCCGCCTGGGAAGGGCCCCTGGTCCACCCGTCCGTCCCTCTGCCGGAGCAGGAGAGCAGGGCGGGAGGCTCTGAGCAACTTTCCGAGACATTTGACACCCGGAGGAAGCTCAGGCTGGGCACCTGGTCTCAGCTCAGGCTGAGCACCTCTGGGCACCAGAGGTGCTCCGAGGCCTCGGGCAGCCCCTGAGATGTGGCCGGGTCTGGGGTGTGGGGGCACCGTGGGGGCCAAGACCAGAGGTCCCTCTGCACGTCTCGGGTGTTCCTGCCCCAGACGCATAGCCTGAGTGCGCCCCGTCACTAGCAGACCCCACAAAGCCACACGGAGGGGCGTCCTGTGAAACAGCCAGCCAGGGCGCTGGACAAAATAGCATCGTGAAAAGGGCCAAGGTGCTGCCCCAGGATGACGGTGACGACAGTGACGCGGCGGTTCCGTGCAGCGTGGAGTGCTGGGGCCAGACCCGGGGGTCAGCCAGCGGGACGACCGGCGACCCCTGAGTAAGGCCTGAGCCAGGCGCTCTGTCCACACCCAGGTGCAGGAGCCGCCCAGGCCGGCTGGCAGGAGTCGGCAGTTAACCAGGCCTTTTGCAAACCAACTGTAGTTACTGAGGTCGACCCTGGTGGGCGTTTTTACGCCACAGACGCAGGCAAGTGGGCTCTTAGGGGGTTAGGGGCGCAGCTTACACTCACACCCCGCTTCTGTGAGGAGAAGCTGGCTGAGGGCTAACCGGAGTCCTGTGCATGATTTTGCAGCCTTTTTCCAAGTCTGAAATTACTTCTAAATAAAGAGTTATTTAAAAATGCTAAGATCAGAGACTTAGCTCCTGGCAAACCAACTCCCTCTCTGTGCCCTTCTGAGGCACCAGACGCCGTCCACGCCTGACACCCTCTTCCCTCAGCTCTGGGAAACCACATCTCCTGGATTCTTTCTTTTCCTCAGCCCCTTTCAGCTTTTAAAACAAGCTCTAATTTCTTGCATCCATCCATCATCCACCCATCCACTCACCTACACGTCTATCCATTCATCCCTCCCTCCTCCCGCTATCCCTCCGCCCGTCCATTTACTGTGCTTTTTGAGCAACATAAATGCAGGGAATTGCTCTGGTTTATTGCTCAGTAATGAGTAAAACAGACTGAGCCCCTGACCTGCTGGAGTTCATGTTCCAGTGGGGAGAAAGGCAAGCCGGCGGGAAAAGAAGAGGGACGAGCTGCGATAGGGTGGGGGTGGGGGAGAGACAGAAAGCTGGGAGCTGGGGCTGCCCGGCCCCCCGGCCCCCGGCACATCCTGGGGGCCGCGATCATGACCCCCCGCCCCAAGATTCATCATCAACTCCAAGCCTGCGACCGCCCCGTCGTTTGATCTGGGCACATGGGAAAAGTGAAGTGAGTTAGACAGTGTTTGATGGACCCTGACGTCCAAGGGCAGGCATGCTCTTAAAATCAGGATCCCCAGTTCACTGAGGCACAGTGAGATGGGGCCCCCTTGCCAGGGGTCCTGGAAGCCAGGCTGGCCCTGGCAAGGAATTTGGCAGCATGAACTCGGCATTGTGGAAACACTTAGCGCCTTTGACACAATAATGCCACATGCGGGAGGCTCTTCCAAGGAAATTATCCAAATATAGGGTGAGTGTTAGCCTAAAGATATTCACCGTAACATTATTTTTAATGACAAAAAAAAAAAAAATTGAAAGCAGGTGAAATGTCCAATGATCGGGGAGTAGTTTAGAAAATACAGTCCACAGACTCGATGGAATACTAGATGGTCATTAAAAGTGACAGTTATGGAGACTAGGCCATAATACGCAGACGCGTCCGCAGTGTAGGCTGAGGGGAAGTAGCGTGTAGCATGACATGGACATTAGGGGTGTAATGATGTAAGAAACGTATGCAGCGCAGGAAAGCCTGGGAGGGGTCGAGCAGCAGAAGACGGCCCGGCGGGCTGCAGGGACAGGGCGGCTGCTGTCTGCCGTTTTCTGACTGTAAACCGTGGAATCGCTTTAGTGACTTAGGAGTCAGGCACGCGACGGCTCAGGTGGTAAACACTCTGCCTGCGATGCAGGAGACCCAGGTTCGATCCCCGCGTTGGGAAGACCCCCTGGAGAAGGGAATGGCAGCCCACTCCAGGATTCTTGCTCAGAGAATCCCGTGGACAGAGGAGCCTGGCGGGCTGCAGTCCATGGGCTGCAGAGTCAGGCTCGACTGAGCGACTCACACACACACGCCTCGCTCTACTGTGCTTCGAAGATGCGGCGTTTTCCGCAGACCGAGAGTCTGTGCGGACCCTGTGTCCAGGGAGTCTGGTGGCGCCATTTTTCCAAGAGCTCCCGCTCACTCCGTGTCGGTGTCTCATTTGGTAATTCTGGAACCGTTTCAAGCCCTCCACCAGTCCAAAGATCACCGCTTGAAGGCCCAGGTGATGGGTGGCCTCCCTTAGCGATGCTTATCTTTCATAAAGGTGTGTCTGCCGTTTTTTAGACATCAGGCTATTGCACACTTCATAGACCGCAGTGCAGGGCAAACCCAACTTTATTTGCACTGGGAAACTGAGGAGTCGGCGTGCCTTGCTTTTCTGCAATGCCCGCCTCTTCCCGGTGTTCTGGAGCCGCACTCGCGGCGTCTCCAACATGCGCCTGCGCTTAATTGACGGAGTTACTGCAGGATGTCGGGACCGGGGGTAAGTTTTGTCTTCTGTTCGCGATTTTCTGGGTTTTCCAAATGCTCTCCTGCAAAGAGGGTGGTTCTGGTCCTGTGGTGGGAGGAAGTGCGGTGGGGCCGAAGAGTGTCAGGGCGGCCGGGCAGCAACCTCTTATGGGGTCACTGGCACAGGGACACCCTCAGACGGCCCACTCCACCGATGGGCTGTCTGAGTGGACGAGCGGGTGTGCCTGCAAGGTCCTGGGGGTGGACTGGCCCCTTGGTGGGAATCACAAGCTGCCCTGAAGGAAGGTCTGGGTGTCCTGGGGCGTCCCTATCACCAGGAAGCTTCAGGCCAGGTTCTGGGCTGCTATGCAGGGGTCTCTGCCCGGAGAATCAGGTGGTCAGAGGGCTGTGGGGTGCACGCTAGGGAAGACAGAGATCAGTTGGAGGTTGCCCTGTGCCCACCCTGCCCAGGTGTCACCTGCACCAGCTCATTCATGCCGAGAAACACCCTGCAAATGACAAGCCTCGTTTTCAGAGGAGGAAATGGAGGCTGCTGCTGCGTCGCTTCAGTCGTGTCCGACCCTGTGCGACCCCATAGACGGCAGCCCCCCAGGCTCCCTGTCCCTGGGATTCTCCAGGCAAGAACACTAGAGTGGGTTGCCATTTCCTTCTCCAATGCATCAAAGTGAAAAATGAAAGTGAAGTCGCTCAGTCGTGTCCGACTCTCAGCGACCCCATGGACGGCGGCCCACCAGGCTCCTCTGTCCATGGGATTTTCCAGGCAGGAGTCCTGGAGTGGGCGCCCTTGCCTTCTCCGAACGGAGGCTTGGGGACCCCGAGCAGCTTGCCTGGCGTCGTGCAGCTGGTGAGTGGGCGAGCACCACGGGAATGCCTCTCCCAGGACTGTGCAGTGTGCAATTTGCACCTCCGTCCAAGACCCGCATCAGGGTTCAACCCAGGCCAACCTGAGCTGTAGGACTTGCCCATGTGGCCCCAAGTCCTGTGCCAGAACCATGCAGATGAGACGTTGTCCTAGTCCTCAGGGAACTCAGAAACTAGAGAGAGAGAGGAGAGTCTAAGGCCACACCCCCGGAACACGCACGATCTCATCTGACCTCGAAAGCTAAGCAGGATGCGGCCTGGATAGTACTTGGATGGGAAAGAGAGAGGAGGGAAGATGGTGAAGATGATGCCGGCGCTAATGGTGAAGACGCCGAGGATCCCGGCGATGAAGGTGGCCAGCGTTTACTCAGTGCCTTTATGTGCCGGGCACTGGCCGCCTTCCAGGGACAGCATTTGGGTGGTGGGTGACACCTGTCTATTTGGTCAAGGAAGGGCTGCTATTCTCACCTAAGTCCACACAATTTCTGGGCCTGGGCTGGGCCAAGGCCTGGGGGAGGCTGGGTGAAAGGGGCTAGGACTGGGGTCTGTGCAGATGGAGCCCACCCCCCGCCCCAGCAGAAGGAGAGGAAATGTGATGGGCAGAGCCAATCCGCTCGGAGTGGGGGGATGAGGGAGACATGGTCCTTCCCTGGAGGGGTGAGCCAGCCCAGCAGTGAGGAGACAAGCAGCCCTGGGGCCGAACGCCCTAGGGGTGCAGATGTCAGGGGCCTGTAGGGGTCCACCTGCTCACGTTCCTTTTCTGCGGGCGGGGGTTGGGTCCTGCAGAAAAGTGAGAGTGTTAGTCACTGTGTCGTGTCCGACTCTTTGCAACCCCGTAGACTGCAGCACACCAGGCTCCTCTGTCCATGGGATTCTCCAGGCAAGAATATTGGAAGGGGTTGCCATTTCCTTCTGGAGGGGATCTTCTCAGTCCAGGGATCGAGCCTGGGTCTCCCGCATTGCAGGCACATTCTTTACTCCCCGCCCAGGCTCTCGGGCGCCCAGGCCAGTACTCCCCTGCGCCTGGTCACCCTGGCCAGGAGCCAGACAACGGGAGACCACCACCTGCCCCAGCCCCAGCCTGGCCCCAGTCCCCACCCAGCCCGAAGCCCTCTGCACTTCGGGCCGCTCAGCCAGGCCTCCCTGTGAGAGCCGCCCTGGAGGCTCTGGGCCCGGCCCCACCCCGGTGCCTCCTGCCTCCTGGCCACCGGTGTGGCCTCTGTGGCCCTGCGGGGCCGCCCTCTCCCCTGGGGAAGCATGAGTGAAAATTCTTCTTTCAGGACAGCAGTCTCCACGTCTGCCACAGTGCGTATCTGAGTAAAACACATCCTCGGTGCAAATGTCAAGATGGCAGGGGTGGCCTCGGGCCATCTGGCAGGAGGATTGGGGTGCAGTCATCACGGATGGGCTGTCTGGCCCATCACGGGGGGCTGTGGTGGGGTGAGCAGAGGTGAGCAGGCGTCCAGAGGGGCCCCCGTGGTGCTGTGCGGTGGGTGGACCACGGAGCAGGCGGGGAGATGCGCTTTCTGAACTCTCTCCTGTGAGCGGGAGTGGGTCTCTGCCTGTCTCTGCGCCTTCGCTGTGGACTGGAGACCTGGGCCTCGGAGCTGCCGCTGCCCAGAGGGTGCTGTTGGAGCCGGGCCGGAGGGCGCCAGAGGGGCCTAGGAGAGCTGCCACCCTGCCCAGGACCCTGGAGGCAGCAGAGGGTGGGCGGGGCCAGATGCCAGGCTGCGGAGTGGGGGCCGGGCGACGGCCAGGGGATGCCCCGGCCGCCTCAGCCCGTGCCTGCTGGTCGGCGTCTGGCCGCGGCCCAGCTCCCCTTCCTCCGTCCACTGGGCTGCCTCCCCCGTGCAGGGCCACGGCCAGCCCCGTTGGCCCGACATTGAAGCCTCCCTCCCGTAATTGGCAATTTTGTCATATTTATTCACAGCAGATCAGACTATCGGGAGCTCGGGGGGCTCTCCGGAGGCCTGCCGTGAAATCAGTTTGAAATGGCGTGTCAGGCTCTTCTCTCCCCGCTGCAGCGACCATCTGGCTGCCGGGCCGGGGCTGGGCCGACACGCTGACCCGGGGACTGCGGCTAAGCCGCTCCTGGAGGCCACGTCCGCAGCCTCCCTGAGGGCGGGGCTCCGATGGGGGGTGCCTAGATGGGGTGGGCGCGGGCATGAGGCTGAGAGCTCCCAGGGCCCCACGTCTGTGGTCTCCCCGAGGGTTGGGCTCTGGGGGGGGGTGGTGCCTAGACGGGATGGGGGCAGGCATGAGGCTGAGAGCTCCCAGGGCCCCACGTCTGCGGTCTCCCCGAGGGCTAGGCTCCGAGC
>SJYT01063074.1:181866-192783 GCA_006410635.1 Cephalophus harveyi
CTGGGAACTGGGCTCCCGTGTGCGGGGACGTATGTGGCCCCGAGCAGGTGTGCCCTTGCGTGAGATGTGTGCTCCGCCATGCGTGTGTGTACCCGGGCCGCGGGATCCCGGCGCCACGAGACAGGTGGCTGTGCCAAGCACCCCGGCTGAGCAGAATCGAGCGGCAAGGCCTTGGTCGCGTCCACGTCCGTCTGGTCGCGTCCAGTCCTGGCCGCCCTTGGGGCCCTGCCCTCCAGCGGCCTGGCCACCGCAGCCCACGTCATGCGGCTGTGTGAACGCCCGTGTTACCCAGTTTGGGGGTGAGAGGCAGAGCCCAGGAAGGCGCAAGCTGGACGTGATCAGGTGGCCCCACTGGGGCCAGGAGGGTGGGAAACGTCATTTCTCTGGAGCCGGGGGAGGAATGGGCCGGAAGCCCACAGAGCCGGCCCTCAGTGAAGCAGGGGCACCGAAACAGTCTTCTGAGACATACATTATCTCAGAAGTCAGGGACTTCCCTGGCCCCGTGGTTAGCACTGTGCTCCCACGCAGGGCCCGGGGTTTGGTCTCTGGTCAGGCACCTAGAGCCGCGTGCTGCAGTAGGGATCCCAGGTGCAGCCGCTGAGCCCCCACGCGCAGAAAAACAAATAAATATTTTGAAAACTAAATGGGGCCGCTTCACACCTACTGCGTGCGTGAGTGAGGCTGCTTCAGTCGTGTCCGACTCTGCGATCCTGCGCACCGCACTCCGCCAGGTTCCTCTGTCCATGGGATTCTCCTGCCAAGAAGACTGGAGTGGGTTGCCATTTCCTCCTCCAGGGGATCTTCCTGACCCGGGGACTGAATCCTCATCTCCACACCTCCTGCACTGGCGTTGGCAGGCAGGCCCTCTATCACTAGCGCCACGCGGGGAGCCCTGCCGTCTGTTAGGATGGCGTATACATCCATGTCGGGGGGCCCAGGCCGGACTGCTGCCCGGGCGGGCGGCCTGAGGCCTCTCCGCCCCTCCAGGCCCCTCTCCCTGTTGTCAGCCACACCTGGGTTCAGGCCCAGTGCCTCTGCTCGCTGGCCAGGTGGCAGTGGGCAGCTGAGGGCCCCGTCTGGCCCCTGGCTCCTCCCTCTGTCAAGGGGGTGGGGGCGTTGCCCTTCCCTCACCGCCCTTCTGGGACAAACAGGACGTCTGCTCTGAAGCCTGCGGGAGAGACGGGGCGTGGGAGCTGCCTGGGCGGGGTCATCAGGAGAGGCCCTGCCAGCCCCTGCCCACAGTCTGGCCCTCGCGTCTGTGTGCCTGTGACGTAGGGACCCCGGCGAGAGCCCAGGGACTCAGCAGAAGGCCCTCCCCCAACCGGAGGTGGAGAGTCGTGGGGCCGCTCCTGGTCGGCATGCTGAGTGGGTGTCTGCACGTCTGACTCAGGAGCTGGGCTTGCTATTTTCCTAAGGATTAGGGGTGGCCCAGCTCCTCATACAGCATGGCCCGGGCTGAGCCTCACCGCGTAGGGCCCCAGGGGAAGCAACCGACTGCCCTCTGGCCACCCTCAGGCCTACGCTGCCCAAAAGGGGGGCCGCCGGCCGCTGAGCGGGGAGGCGCTGTGCGTGCAGAGCCGCGAGGCTCCAAAGATGTCAGCAACTCTGCTTGTTTTCACCGCGTTTGAGACGACGATCTTCGGGATCTATCGGGCTGACGAAAGTATATCGAGGTTAATTTCACCAGCTTCTTCTCACTTTGTCCCTATGGCTTCTGGAAAATTCTGAATCACATACCTGTGTGGGTCTCTTCTATTTCTCAGGACGGTGCTGCTACGAATAATGTTTCCACGTGTGCTTTCAATGACGTAAACCGGGGTGGGGCTGTAGGCAGGATGGGGGAGGCTGGCGCGGCCGTGAGTACCAGGCCGGAGCCTGGTCCCGTGAGAGGCGGGCTTGGACCTGGTGACTCACCTGATCAATAGGTTGTGGTGGGAGTGATGTCTGGACCCCGAGGCCAGGTCGTGAGGAGGCGTGCGGCTTCTCTCTCTTGTGACCCTGAGCTGCCAGGGAAGAAGTCTGTTTCCTGGAGGGCCCCCAGGGGCATCGGCTGCCTGAGCCCTGCTGCTGCCCTGCCTGAGCCCAGCCTTCCAGCTGACCCACGAGGGCTCCCCAGACCAGCCCCAGGCAGCTGAGGCCTGCTGAGTGGCTTCAGATGATGATGCGTGGAACAGGAGAGCCGCCGGGCTGAGCCCTGCCCGAGGTCCTGAGCAGACACCAGCGGGGGAGGCTGAAATGGTTGCGGTCTAAGCGGCTGATCGGTTGGGCTAGTCTGTTACTCAGCAGAAGACCAGACACGCTGATGCATGACTGCCCCCTGCCCCTCAGACCTGTTCCAGCTCCAAGGTGTCCCGCTGATGCCTTCACAGCTCAGGGTCCAGTTGAGACCCCCTCAGTGCCCTTGGTCATCACGGCCATTTAATGTCCTTCGATCTGGAGGGACTGTTTCTCGACTCACAGGAACTGACAGCCCTTCCGTGGAGTCACGCTCAATGGGGTTGGTCCGCTGCTTCCTCAGGGCTGGCTTCCAGCCTGACAGGCGTCACTGCCAGGGAGGTGACCCTGGGGCCTCCAGTTCTGCGCTTGGGGAACCTGGGGCTCAGCACCCAGAGTCTGCGCCCGCGGGGGCCTGAGCCATGCCCTCCCGTCCACACCTGCAGCTCCTGCTCCTGCGTCACAGGCCGGGACCATGGGTGGCCCCGTCAGCGCCCCAGAGAAGGGCCCAAGTGCCCGCTGAGTGGGCAGCCACCAGCACACGCCCGAGTGAGGGTGCCGGAGTGTGCCTGCGTGTGCTCACGGTCACGTGCCCGCATGCACATCGGGTGTGGCCACGCACAGTGAGTCATCCCCACGGCCCCTGAGTGATCTGACGAGTGTGTTTCTGTGTACCTGTGGTCTCTGGGTCCGTGTCCGCACGCTGCGGGAGCTGCGGGTCTGGAGGTGTACGGGGACGCCTTAGAGAGGGTGAATGCGATTGCATACGTGTATGTGCGTGTTTCCACAAACGCTCACTGTGTGTGTGTGTGCCTGAGGCTTCCTGTTCACGTGAAGGCACGTGGTGTGCACTCCGTGAGCACACCTGTGCGTGTGTGTGTGTGTGTGTGCGTGCGTGTTACCACAAACGCTCACTGTGTGTTCGCGTGTCTGAGGCTTCCTGTTCACGTGAAGGCATGTGGACTGCGCTCCGTGAGCACACACGTGTGTGCGTGTCTGAGGCTTCCTGTTCACGTGAAGGCACGTGGACTGCGCTCCGTGAGCACACCTGTGTGTGTGTGTGCGCGTGTGTGGCCCTCAGGTAGCTCTCCGGATGGGAGTTCAGTTCGCGTCCGAGCACACCGGTGTCTGTATACCTGGACATGAGTGCGCATGGGAAGTGCTGCTGAGAAGCGGGGGGTGGGCGGGAGAGACCCCACGGAGTCACGCCACGCCAGCCCCTAAACATGCTGACCCCACGCCCCCACCGTCCTGGGGGACAGTCAGGTCTCTGTCCCTCCCAGTAGCCCGCCCTGGAGAGGAGCCCCTTCTCTCCCTCTTGGGTCCCAGGGTTCCTCGGAGCTCAGAACCTGGTCCCAGAACACCCGGAGCACCCTACCCCCCTAGCCCCTGGGCGCCCACCCGCCCCCTGCCATTACCGCCGGTCACCGAGGAGCAGAGGGCTTCTTCCCACAACGTGGCTGCTGGGAGGAGGGCCGGGGCCACGAGGACCGGTGGTTCCTGTGGGGCGGGGGCAGAGGTGCTGGGGTGCCGGCCAGAGTCAACTCCAGCTGGGCCAGGGCCGCCTGAGGCCCTGCTGTTGGGCTCAGCTTCATGGGATCCAAGCCAAGGAGAGCGGGAGCTGGCCGACAGGCCCAGAGAGGTCTCAGACTCGTCCCAGGATACCCAGGGGCGGGGGTCCTGCCTCCCGCGGTTCTGGGCCCTCTGGCCCTCCCTGCCTGCCCCCTGCCTGCCAGCAGCGGGGTCCTCGCGTGATCACTGCGGGGAGGGCTCTTACACCGGCCGAGCCCAGGAGAGCGCGCCAAGGAGCTGGGCAGCCGGGGAGTGCCTCCGAGCCTCGGTCTCTGCTTCTATAACCGGGGGACATGGTCCAGCCTTGCCTGCCACGGCCAGCGGGGGGCTGGGAGGCCGCCTCCCGCTGGGCCCGAGCCTCAAGGAGCCTCCGCTGTGCCCTCAGCCCCACGGTGGGGGGACCATTGATCCTCGAGACGGGGGGCCGTCCATGCAGGCGAGCACCGCGTCCCCCATCGACCAGACGCATCATCAGCTGGCTCCCTCCGCTCTGCGATAACGAGCCGATCTCACGGTGCTGTGGGGCCTAATTGGCGGGACCGGCAGGTGCGTGCCTGTCTGGGAGCCTGGCTGCGCGTCCCCGGCCCCCGCAGCTTGAGGCGGGCAATGGAGAAGGGCCCCAGAGGGGTCTGGCCCTGTGGGCTGCCGGCCGAGGCCACCTGGTTTCTGGAGGAAATCCCCAAGGCAGGTCATCCGCAAGGATATCACGAGATAAGGGGCCAGTTCCTGGGCTCCCCACAAGCCCAGAGGCAGCCTGGACTGTCCCACAGGAGGGGAGCAGGCAGGGCTGGGAAGAGGAGAGACAGGCATGTGCTGTGGGAACCCGGCCCCTGGCTCTTGGAGCAAAGGAGGCCGGGGGTTACTCACACAAGGAAGGAGAGTGGGCAGCCCCAGGGGCCGCGGGACGGGGGTCGCTCACCTCCGCAGCCGTTCTGTCCCGCCCTTGGGGAGCCTTCCTGGGCCTGGGCAAGTGAGGGCTGGTGGACTGAAGCCGCCCGGAAGGTAGTGAGCTGCCCGTCCGTGGGGGTGTGCAAGCTAGAGGCCTGAAGGAGGACTCCAGCTCTGCATGAGACAGGAGGGCTCTCAGCATGGACACCTGAACCTCAGGAATGCCCCCGGGGGTCTGCTCAGCTGCGCACGGTGCTATGGTGGCTGCAGGGAACCAGGTCCTGGTCCCCGGAGACCCTCTCCCAAGGGAGGACCCGAAGCAGGAGGACCCAGCCGGGCTCCCAACTCTGCACCAGGCCCATCGCTGGCTTGGCCGGGGGCTCTTCTCCCCCAATCCCCCCAGCACCCGGAAGCCAGCCGCTCCCCATCAGGTGGTCTCCGATGGGAGTGACCCCAGCGGGGACCTGATGCCCCGAGGATGGCAGACCGCCCACTCCCTCCAAGGCCTGCGGCCCAGCTGCAGCTGCCCGGTGCCCACTGCTCCTGCCCCGACGTCCCCAGCTGCCTGCCCCCCACCCACAGCCCCCGGCCGGGGTCCTCTGTGCTCCTCACATGGGGTGATCGGTGCCTCTGCACTTGCTGAGGCCTGACTGTGCGCCAGGGAGACTCCGCCCTGGATGTTCGGCCAGGCCGTCAAAGAACCCCTTGTTCACGGCTCTGCCTCCAGAGACTCCGCGTTGGCAGCTTGAGGCAGGCCGTGTGGGGGACGTGTTCCCACTACGGAAACCCTCAAACATCACTGTCTTACTTTACTTCCAGGACGCATCCAGCGGCTGGCTCCTCTGCTCCCAAGTTCCGGACAAGGACGATGAGCCAGGGCAGGAGCAGGGCGCCTGGCCCCCTGCCGGCTGCAGGGGGACCCAGGAGGGCAGCTGTGGAGCCTCCCTGCCGTCGCCGGGGCACCGGGCGGCCACCGGCCCAGACAGGTGTGCGGCCGCCGCGGCCCCGCGCCCGGCCCATCCATCAGGCCGCTAATCTTTCAGCATCCGCTGGCCTCTCGCGGGCGTGATGGATGGGCTCCCGGCCCCGCCGACCGCTGCGAAATCACTCAGCGGCCAGACAAGCCCTAAATCTGACGCACGGAGTGTTGAAAGGAGGAATGTCTGTTTTCATAACCTACCTCAGTTACAATAAATATTTAAAATGCACATCAACATCCTCTCGCTGCACAATCGGCCTCTGTGGCCCTGGCCGCGCAGATTTAATTAGCTCCGGGCTTCCCCGGCTGGCCGCGCTCACCCGTGGACGCAAGGCCCCTGTTTTCTTAAACTCCGGGCGCTGCTGGGCTGACACAGAGCCTTTGTCTGGCTTGGCGAGCCCCGCCAGCCGCCGGCGCTGGGCAGGGCGGGTCCCTGGGCTGTGGGTGCCCGTGGATTGGTCCCAGGGCGTCCTGCCTGCTGGCCTGTGGGCCCGTGCTCACTGGAACCCCCCCCCGACACCCCCCTGTCCCAGGGGGCAGGAAGATTACAACCCAGAACTGAGGGCGGAGCCGACGCCCTGATCCGGGGAAGCTGTCCCAGGAGGCCTGCCCACCGCAGCAGGTGGCCCAGAGCCAGGCCCACTTGCCTCCCTCCCACCCTGGGCCTCCATTCCTTGGATGGCAGGACCCCGCCCTTCCCGGGGGCCGTGTGGGCGCCGAGCCCTCGTAAGCCCCTTTGGGACCTTCTATCCAAGGTGCACGGAGCCCTGCAGGTGGGGACGATGGTGCCCACTGGGGAGATGAGAAAACAGGCTCAACGTGGAGAAGCGACTCCCGGGTCACCTGGATTTCTCGGGAGCCCCAGGCCTCGGACCAGCCCCACGCGGCCGGCCGGCCAGCCTGCCAGCTCAGCTGCTCCTCCGCTCACGTCGTCCACTCATCCAGGAGCTCTTCACCCAGCACCGTGCTCCCCCCTCCCTCCCCCTCCTTATTTGTGCACCTACAGGTCTGGGCTGCCCCCGCCCAGGAGCTCCTCCCCGGGGCCCCAGCACCCGCTGTGGCAGCTCACGCAGGCATCCAGGGGTCACTGGGAGCTCACAACCCCTGCACCCGCAACACTCTGCAAAACCCACAAACCGCATTTAAAACCACGTCTGTTTTGCTCACAAACCTGCACCTCGGCCAGATGGGCTGGTCTCCGCTCTACCTGGGGTCCCATCAGCTGGAACCACCTGCCAGCTCCCGCGTCATGGGCGGGCACCGAGGCTGCAGCTTCCCCCGGGCCTCCTCACAGCCCGCAGGATGGGAGCCAGGGCCAGGGCTGGAGCGTGGGCAGGCAGAGGCTGCAGCCCTTGTTCCCCTTGAGCTGGACACCACGTGCTGCCCTCCTGCCTGGCAATGTTCCGCGGAAGCGGGGCGCTAAGCTGGGCCCACCTTCCAGGGCAGGGGAAACAGACCCTTCTCTTGCTGGAGGAGAGCAAGGTTCTAGAAGAGCATGGAGGGTGGGAGATGCTGTTGCAGCTGTCCTTGGAAAGCGCACCCGGTCACACGAGGCATCGGCGGCCACGTAAGGCCCAGAGGGTAAGGCCTGACCCTGACCTTAGTCCACACCCAGTCTATTCTGGGGCTCAGCCTGGGGTCACCACCTCAGGGAAGCCTTCCCTGATTTCTGCCCAGACCTATTCCTTTCATCCTTCAGAGCACAGGCCCCGTCTGCAGCTCTGTATAATGTTCAAGTGTTGTTAATTAGCAAATGTCAGTCTCTACACCTCAACTCTACCCCCAGACCATAGATCCTAGACCTTAGCATAGATCCTGGCATTCAGCGGGTGCTCAATATACACGTATCAAATGAAGGGAGAGCAGACACACTTCTATGAGTCAGAGGCCACCAGGGAAAGTGTAGGTTAACCGGCATATAACTTAGGTAGGTAGACAGACAGACAGATACATGGGTATCACCAGTAATCGGCGGCTGAGGTGGGGGCTGGCAGGCAAGGCCACAGTCCGCAGGCAGGCCTCCAGGAGGGCAGCTGGAACTCCCAGGCACAGGCTGGAGCTGCCGGCCACCGTGAAATTCCTTCTTGCTCAGGAAAGCTCGGTTCTGCTCCAATGCCTGTAGCTGATGAAATCCCACTACCAGGTAATCTAGGATCATCTCCTGGACTTAAAGGCAGCTCACTGTCCACCCCAGCCTCACCTGTCCACACCGGCCGCATCTGTCCACGCCAGCCACACTCATATGCGCCAGCCACATCTACCAAGTGCCCCCAGCAGCGCCTAGGAAGCCTCTGGATCTCGGGAGCAGAGACCCGGCCACCAGGGTGTGTAGCAGGGCCTCACCCCCTTCCTCCTGATGTCTCCCCCAGGGATGGATGTCAAGATGAGCCCCCGGAGAGCGCCGCAGGCCTGGGGCTTCCCGAGGCAGTTTCTCCCCGGAGTGTTGGGGGGCACTGAGCCTCAGAGAGTTTGGAGTCAGCTAAGATGTTCCCTCCGGCAAGAGAGGTGGGCCTGTGAGCAGGTGAGAGAGATGCTCCCTGAAGAGCGGTGCAGGGAAGCTGGCCCACGGGGCCCACGGGGCACGGGGCACGCCTGTCCGCGGGGCACGGGGCACGGGGCACGCCTGTCCGCGGGGCACGGGGCACGGGGCATGCCTGTCCGCGGGGCACGGGGCACGCCTGTCTGCGGGGCACGGGGCACGCCTGTCCGCGGGGCACGGGGCACGCCTGTCCACGGGGCACGGGGCATGCCTGTCCGTGGGGCACGGGGCACGCCTGTCTGCGGGACGCAGGGCATGGGGCATGCCTGTCTGCGGGGCACGGGGCACGCCTGTCCGCGGGGCACAGGGCATGCCTGTCTGCGGGGCACAGGGCACAGGGCATGCCTGTCCGTGGGGCATGGGGCATGCCTGTCCACGGGCATGGGGCACGCCTGTCCACGGGGCACGGGGCACACCTGTTTGCAGGGCCCACAGGGCATGGGGCACGCCTGTCCATGGGGCATGGGGCACGGGGCATGCCTGTCCATGGGGCACGGGGCACGGGGCACACCTGTCCACGGGGCACAGGGCATGCCTGTCCGCGGGGCACGGAGCACGCCTGTCTGCAGGGCACGGGGCACACCTGTTTGCAGGGCCCATGGGGCACGGGGCACGCCTGTCTGCGGGGCATGGGGCACACCTGTTTGCGGGGCCCACGGGGCACGGGACACGCCTGTCTGCGGGGCACGGGGCACGCCTGTCCGTGGGGCCCATGGAGCGTGGACAGCAGTGTCCAGAGCTGGATTTGATGTGCGTGTGTGGGTGTGTGAGTGTGCAAGCATGCGTGTGTGCACGTGTCTGTACACGTGTGTATGTGCAGCCCTGAGCAGAGCATTCTAGAAGTGCAGCGGAGGCTGCCTGCCTCACCTGACCTGGCCTTTGGGGTACGGGTATCCCTCCAGCCCCTAGGGGCACGGGGCACGGGGCACACCTGTCCACGGGGCACAGGGCATGCCTGTCCGCGGGGCACGGAGCACGCCTGTCCGCAGGGCACGGGGCACACCTGTTTGCAGGGCCCATGGGGCACGGGGCACGCCTGTCTGCGGGGCATGGGGCACACCTGTTTGCGGGGCCCACGGGGCACGGGACACGCCTGTCTGCGGGGCACGGGGCACGCCTGTCCGTGGGGCCCATGGAGCGTGGACAGCAGTGTCCAGAGCTGGATTTGATGTGCGTGTGTGGGTGTGTGAGTGTGCAAGCATGCGTGTGTGCACGTGTCTGTACACGTGTGTATGTGCAGCCCTGAGCAGAGCATTCTAGAAGTGCAGCGGAGGCTGCCTGCCTCACCTGACCTGGCCTTTGGGGTACGGGTATCCCTCCAGCCCCTACCCATGCCTCCAAGCTGCCACAAGCCTGCCCAGAGTCCGGGAGCCGGGTACAGGCCTCTCCACAAGGAAGAGCAGAACAATGGGGCCATGCTTTCCTCTGAGGCCGTGTTTTAAAACCTCCCTAACTGACGTGGTGGGATAGATTTTCCAGAAAAATCACCCTGGCTGGAAGCCAGGAGCGGAGGCCAGAGGCTGGAGGCCTGTGAGCCTTGCTCCTCCGAGCAGATCACAACCACCTCTGCAGAGGCGGGGAGGGCGGGCCGGGGAGAGCAGAGGCACCCCGGGCGCGGGCCGGGCTGGGGGCTGAGCAAGGACGCACACGCAGAGGGCTCACAGGGCCGGCCGCAGGGCTTGGACAGATTTTCAAGACTTCTGGAGCAGGAGGGACCGACAAGGCCTGAGCGGCCAGTTCTGCTCTGAGGAGATCTGGGGGACAGACCCTCCTGCACGTCGGGACCAGCCCCCTGCTCGACTGACCCCGGGCCAGCCTGCCTGCGCGCGGGTGGCCGAGGCCCCGGAGCGGGTGCGATCCGCACACGTTGGAGCCGCTATGGCTCCCGCCCGGCCGCGCCCGTTTATGGAGCCGAGGGTAAGTGTTTAATTAGTCGCCTAATTGCCTGGGTAATTGGGAGACGTACTCAGCTCTCCAAGTAATCAGTCGGAACAGGCCTCGAAAATATCTGGCCCAATATTCATTAGTGCAGTTCAATCGTTACACAGTTGCCGTGTTTGGTTCATGACAAGGCCCAGCAAACAGCTGTGTGCCCTGCAGCCACCCGCGAGCCCTGCCAGGCGGGCCGCCCCCCTATAGGCCCAGGCCCCAGGCCTCCCGCCCCTGGTCGCCCGCCTCCTCGCCCTCCTGCACCCCCAGGGAGGGGACCGAGTTCCTGGGGCGGCGGGGCTGGGGCGAGGGCTCTGGCCCATCCACGGTTCCTCCGCGTGCACAGCCCTTTGTAGCTTACAGAGCAGGAGCCCATCCACAGGACTCTGACGCTCTGCACGGCCCTGCAAGGTGAAAACGGTCAACGTGCCCATTGTACAGACAGGGAAGCTGAGGCCAGAGGGACCAAGGAGCCTGAAGTGGAGCCAGGTCCCCCCCGGATCAGCAGCCCCTGGAGGTGGGCCCAGCCTGGGCAACGCAGACCATCCGCTCCCTGTGCCCAGAACCCTGGCCCTGCAGGAGGGGTGGTCATCAGCGGGGGAAGCGCCCGGCGGCAGAGGAGTGTCAGTGGGAGCAGGGGGTTGGGCCTGAGGAGGGAGGCTGAGCCCTCGCCCGATGCCTGCCTCTGTGAGCAGGCGGGTGCCTGCTGCCCCGTGCTGGTCATCCACATCCTCTGTGACCCACCCTTGGGTCCTTCCCAGCACCGGGCTCTTTCTCTGCTGGGTGGGGGGGAGAT